>JANHFL010005100.1:36469-46547 GCA_032468155.1 Oxyrhabdium leporinum
AGGCGTGAGTGACTGTGCGTAGGGCATCCCGCTCCAGAAAGGGGCGCAACTGGCGCACCAGGCGAACCTGGTGGAAAACCCCCCTGGCGACTTGCCTCCAGAAGTTGTAAATGCTCCAACACTGGAAGTTTTTAAGAAGAGATTAGATAACCATTTGTCTGAAATGCTATAGGCTTTCCTACCTAAGCAGGAGGTTGGACTAGAAGACCAAAAAAATGGGACTTGAACTCATCATCTCCTGCTTTCTGGCCTAGTACCTTAATACTAAACCGAACTGGCTCTCTCTATATACAGAATTTATGTTTGTTCTATCAACCACTGATAATTCTTGTATTATATTTAAGAATCCAATCATAGTTCAAACTACCTCTTGTACCTAAAGAGCAGAGGAGTGTGTCAAACTCAAAATATAACATGGAAAATCCGTTCTACTGTGTGTTAGGGGATTTCTTTAATAAATATTTGGGAATCAGGTTAACAAAGATTGTTAAATAAATGTCACAGTCTGGTTTTGTTGTTTCTGATCATATTTACCACTGTGAGTGAATGGGACTTGATTCAATTGTAAGCATGTAGGACTTAAGCCAAGAAAGTATATTTTTATTTCTGTATTTGATTACGCTTTCATACATTTTTAAAGGAACAGTTTTACTGAATTGCTACACACCCGCTCCAAAACCCTTCTCAAATTGTCATCTCCAGAAATCTTTTATTAGATTTCACTGAGGTTTTTTTGTGTATATGGATATGATGAGATGAGTGGTGGAGAAAGATGATTTGTTTGGTGCCCAGTGAATTTATTATGTTTAGAGATCACTATAAAAATTGATCAGTTCAACTCAGTGCCTGTATCCTGAATGAAATTTGGAAAATAAGAACTCTATATGTCTACTATCAACTGAAGGAGAAAGAATAAATAACTAATGATAGAGATGTATGCATTTGTTTTACATTATGTGTGAAAGTTTTGACTGGGTTAGCATTTCTATGATGAAGCTCATCAAACTTCATAAAAATAATGAATGGTTTTACAACTATGTTCCTTTCAAAATATGTTTTAATATGATCATAATATATCTATTTTGGGATTTAAAAAATAATGCAACTTATACAAATGGAAGTAATCTGTACAAATAGTGAGAAATGGCTCTGCCTGTAACAGAAGAACAGGGGGAGCTGGGAATGGGTGGGTTTAAATGTGTCATCAGCTCAGTCCTTGCATTGTCCAAAAGATCCAAGACCAGCCCTCTTGAATTCTGTTGACCCTTATCTAGGGCAAATTTAGTGCTAACCCAGATTCTTGGGGACAGGTTTGAATAAATTTTCTTTGCTGTAACTTTACAAATATTGTTGATTTTTGGCACATAAATTGCCCAAATTCAGAAAGATACAGTGGAACTATTTTGTTTAAAATAAAGAAATTAGAAGATGGATGTTTGTGTAGTACTTTGTTCCTGAACATAGATCTACCTGTTGGAGATTAAAATAAAAAAAATGAAGGCACCAATTTTAGCAATAAAAATAAATTGGGTATTATCCAGGCCACCTTGGTAATATCCAAAACATCAACATCATTGGTGAGTACATGGGCAGTAATGAGGTGAAGTAAATGGTAATACTAATTAGTTTGTCATCCTCATGGTTCTGCAACCCTATAAGATATCCTAATTAGATAATCAATGATAATCAAGTCACCACAGTTTACTCACTTGTGTGTTACATTCTAACATGGCCTGTGTTTGTTAATGTGTTTATTTGTTTGGGTGAAATTGCTAGTACATCCCATGAGATACCGGTTTTGAAAAGAAACTGGAAATAGATATCTGAGAGGCTCACAATCCAAACAGAAAGAGTTCTCTCCCAGCTGTTAAGAATGAAACCCTGTTCCAAAATAACAGCTGCCTATTTATTCAGACTTTTGCCAAGTCTCATGCTTACTTCAAATAGTGTAGTCCTACACTGATTCCAAAGTTAAAGAATGAATTGTGATACAATACCAGTGTTTAAACCAAATTACACAGTTAATAATTAATAGAGTCACAAGACATTTATGAGAGTGGAAGGGTTCACAATTCAACCTGGCTTCTGTGGTGTTATGCTTTGTCACCTCTGATTCCAAGATTTTCTAGAGTGCTAGTAAATTTCAATAATTGACAATTTGCCACTTCTGGGAAGGAGTACATTATCACTTCAGTCAAGAGTCAAGGCGGATAGACTTTTTGACTTGGTCTTTATGGATTAATGTATCTTTACCATCTTTGAGTGCCAGAGGCTTCATATTGCTACTTAATCAACTTGACCCATTGTGGAATGTGTCCCTCGGTATTAGTATCTGGTGTGTAAGTTGTGGCTTAATAACAATATTTTATTCTACAAAGTTAGCAGAGACCCCAAGGCAAATAGCATTCATTTTTAAAAAGGGGGGGGGATCACAAAGAAAGAAAGGCATAAAAAGTAATGTTCATAGCTTTTCACATCCTAAGCTTTGGTGCCCCAGTGGTTAGAATGCAGTATTGTGGGCTGACTCTGCCCACTGCAGGAGTTCGATCCTGACCGGCTCAAGGTTGTCTCAGCCTTCCATCCTTCTCAGATCAATAAAATGAGGATCCAGTTTGTTGGAGGCAATATATTGACATATTACAGCTCAGAGAGTACTGTAAATCACTATGGAGTGGTATATAAGTCTAAGAGCTATTGCTACTGTGAACATTTAGGCTGGGATCTTCAAGCCTGGGACCCGTTCACTGACACTTGAATGACTTAAAGCTGTCAAAGTCAGACATAATTTACAAGTAAGGTTTGTCCAACAAGCAGTCAAAACTACACAATTCTGCTTAACACTACATCACTCAAATGCAGAATAGAAGAAAAGTTATTGAATCTCTGAAATACTTGGAAAAGTTACAAAGTACTTTGAACCTACAGTTTGCTATTTGAAATCAAATTCCCACTTTGTTTTGCAACTTCTTTCAGAGGACTGATTCAATCCAATTTTTGTCATATTGAAGCAACGCTTCAAATATTTGCATAGTCCTAGTGGCACATTTTTCCTCTGATTTTAACAATATAACTACTAAACAAACTACTTTAGAATTCCTTTTAAGAACAAAGAGAAATGGAGCTTTAATTTACATTAAAAATTATAGCTTTAATGGCGTTTGTCTGAGCTTGGTTGTTTTCTCGCAGATGATTCATTTCCCAATTAAGTAACACCATCAGTGCTAGGTAGGTTTGCTTTCTGCTTATCTACATGTGGCTCGTCTTGTGAGTGTTGGTGGGAGTATTCTTGGTAGTTCTTTGATTAAACTGTTGTTTACTGTTTGATTGATTGTCTCAATTGGTTGTTCCTTAATCTGGGTGTTATTTACTAATTGAAAGTTGGTCTGCTGTTGATCCTAGTGTTAATTGCTGCTTATCTGAATGCTGATTGCTGGCAAGGAGATATTTTGGCCTTTTTGTTTCCTTTTTGTTTCCTTTTCAGGTTTTTGATTATTTCTTTTGAATAGTATGTGGTTGTGGTTTATCTCTTTGTGTCTGTTGATGGTTGATTTGTCAGGCTTCCAGGCTTCCAGGAATTCTCTAATATATTTGGCTTTGACTTGGGCTAGCATGCTCACAGTTTCCTAGTTGAAACTATGGTTAAGTTTGTCCATGTCTTGTGCAATTTTTATTTTATCTGCTAGCCTTGTGCTTGTCTATCCTACCTAGTGGTTTTTACAGTGTATTTTTACAGACCCCTGATTTTTTTTTTCTGGGGATATTGGATCTTTTGGTTTATTTAATATGGAACTATTGTGGACATAGTTATAAACTTCACTAAGGTATTTGACAAAGTAGACCATAGCTTATTTGTTGGTAACCTAGAACAATGAGGGATAGACAGCATCACCACCTGATGGATTTTCAACTGGCTGACCAACCACACTCAATGTGTAGTCCTTAATGGAAGGACATCTAAATAGAGGAAAACATGCAGTGGGTTACCTCAATGCTCTGTCTTAGTCACAATACTCTCCAACATCTTCATAAATGGTTTAAATTAGGGGATAGAAGGGGAAAACATTAAATTTGCAGATGACACCAAGGTGGGGAAAATGCCAACACTTTAAAATATAGCCTCAGAAGAAACCTGATAGATTTAAACATTGGGCCCTATTCAATGAGCCACAGTTCAGTAGTGAGAAACATAAGATCTTACATTTAGACAGGAAAAACAAATGCACAGGTACAGAATAGGTGGTATTTGGCTACAGTAGTAACTCTGAAAGGTATTGAAGTGTCCTATGGACCACCTCTTAAATAAGAACCAGCACTGTGCTGCAGTTGCCAAAAGAGCCAATGCAGTCCTGGGATGCATCAACAGAGGGACAACATTAAGATCATGAGAATGATAGGACCGTTTTACAGTGCAGTAGTAAGGCTACACTTGGAATATACCATTCACTTCTGGTTGTCACAATGCAAAAAAGATACTGAGACCTTAGAAACAGTACAGAGAAGAGCAACAAAGATGATAAAGGGTCTGGAGGTTAAAAACATGTGATAAAAACATACAGTATGTCTAGCCTCTTAAAGAAAATAATTATGCATGACCTGATAGCTGTCTACCAGTACTTGAGAGGCTGTCACAGAGAAGAGAGGATTAACCTATTCACCAAAGCACCCAAAGGCAGGACAAGAAGTAATGTATGGAAGATCATTAAAGAGAGATCCAACTTAGAACTAAGGAAAAATTTCCTGTCAGAACAATAAGAGGAATGGCTTACCTCTAGCAGTTATAGGTACTCCATCATTGGAAGTTTTCAAGATGAGATTGGTGACTGGAATAGTATAGGGTCTCTTGCTCAAGCATGGAGATGGACTAGCAGCCTTTCAAGGATTTTTTCCAAGCCTGTCATTGTATGTTCTACTATATTTATCCACACAAAATCTATGGACAAACCATTCATAAGTAGCAAGTGTAATCAAATCTTCAATCTATTGAGTAAATGGGACCATATGTTTATTTTTCCAATGATGTAATATTAATCTTTTAGTTATATTAAGGGAAGAGAAGCCATTTACATTGTCCAGTTGTCAAATTACATATACTATGTATGAAAATATCAAGAAAATATTATTCTTTTAAAATTTTAGCTTTTGAAACTCATTCACTGCCTCCATACAGTTGTTTGTGACTAACATGCATCAAACTGATCTACCTACTTTTTATTTATAATCTTATTATAACAAAACTCTGATTTACTTTAAAGAACTGTTTCATTTTACCTGCCCGGTTATGCCTCCAATATGAATTGATCTAATACTAATTGTGTAAACAGTGTTTTTATCACCAAAAAAACCCTCCGACTAAAATAAAAAGCTAACAATAACAGTTTTAATTACTCATTGTTAAAGATGTACTTATAAGTAGAAATTTTCCAATTATTGCTGCAAGGACAAAACAGAAGAATGAGAATTACTTCTTCTTTTGCCTGTCTGAAAGGGGTTTTATTTAATATCCTGTGAGGCGAGACCACCCTGAGAAGCAAATGAATGTAATACAAGCATAAACGTGTTTGATAAAATGACATACACATTCAGAGGCAAACCTAAACACATTTCAGTGGAAGTTTTGATGGAACACATTTCTAAAAAAAAAAACAACCCAAAAAAAACATTCAGAATCTGTGACAATGCTCTAAGAGCATTATTAGAACTGCTTTGTTTCTTTAGAAATTATTTTTATTTCTAATGAAATAAAACACTGTGCCTTTTAAAAACGGGATAGTTGTTTTATGCCATGCAAATGGGTTTTTGTTTTCTTCTCACTAGACCCTTTCTTTGAAAGAAACACAAGAGGACAATACTGAAATACTGTGAATGAGTGCCCATGATAGCCTCTTAAAAACAAGAATAAGGAAACTTAAAAAGAGGCTTCGTCTCTCAAAAAACTTAAAAAGAGGTTTGGTCTCTCAAAATTTTCCGTCCTATCATTACATTCTTTGAAAGTTGTTGTTTTTTTTTAATCCTTGGAAAAGAAATGGGGAAAAAGAAGGGGAAAAACAATTAATAGTTAAGGTAAAAATTAAAAAACAAACAAACCCTCACTTTTGGGGCAGGCTTTGGCCTATTTCTACATGTTCATCTCTTATCATTTTACATCTTCTGGCAAAAAAGCCTATCTGGATCTAGACATTCCCATCTTGAGAACGAACCAGAGTATTGAAAAAAAATCATCTGAAGAATTAATGCCAGTCTATATAAAAGGGTCTATAAACAGGCTACATTCAGAAAAAAAAAACTACAGGGAAATTGCAATAAAATGAGGCATTAGATAATTACATTACATGACCATCTATCCTACTTGTACTTAAAGTTAATATGTAGAATACCAATATAAAATTCACGCCAAGATTCTATAGGACTCTACATTGGCTATAATTCAAGTCCTTGTCACTGTGTGATCAGGAATACAGAGCAATTCTACTTCATTTTTTCTTCCATTTCAGTATTGGTTTTCTTTTCTTTTTTATGACTTACATGAAATGTGTGTGTGTTTTGGACACATTTTCCAAATATATGCATGTTTGTTCTTACTTTTTATAATTTATTTTTTTCAAAGCAATTTCCTGTACTGTATATTGTATTTATATGTTTCATCAATAGACATGGCTTTATGAATAGTTTATGTAATGTACCCTTGTTTGTTTATAAGCTACCTCAAAAATTTGGAACAGTATAAATAACTGAGGATAATTGGGTTTCAGGTTGTGCATAGGTTTAGGAAATGAAAATTTGATAAGTTGGAATTAAAATGCAAACAGAAGAAGTTCCCTGGGGAACATTCAGTGCTTCTGTGAGTCCAGTGGTGAAGGTTTTTCCTTTCCTTTCTTTTTGTCAGCTATAACCGTAAGGTTTCTAATCTTGGCAGATTTTATGTGGGATGTGAGGGGCTTGCTTCCAGAAAAGAAGCTTTAAAATATTTGTTTTACAAAAGCATTAAAATATGATGGTTCTGTAAATGCTGCAATGCTTGGATGCCACCCAATGAGTTGTAGAAAAATAGCTTATTTTTGTGTTTTCAGATGCTTTGAATCAATGCCCTGTCTTCAGAGAACTTCATAAAGAAGGAATCAAGAATGTGCTTCATCACATAGAAGAATAAATAACTTTGTTGGAAATGTTTAATGATATAAATTATACTGCACAATTGAACAACTTTTTATACAGCATAATATAAAACTTACCAGTACTTAGCTCATCAGAACAATGTATACACAGCTGCATGGGTACAGTTATCTAAGCCACAGCCATCACCTTTTCATCATGTGAGCAATATGCAATGATTGTAATGTTTAAGACTGGTAAAATCTATATGATTAATGTTTGCATACCATCTCCATATCAATTGCCTATAGACTAAGTCTGTATGAACTAAATTTGAATTTTATATCAAAGATTTGAAGCACTTTTATCCAGAAGCACATATAGGTAGTATTTATGACGTGTTGCTTAACACCATTTAAATTATGACAAATCTCCTAGCACTACTTATGACCCATTTTCTGAGTTATGAAAGCCACTCCCGCCCCATCATGTGATCACATTTTGGGCATTTGGCAACTGGCTCATTTTTATAGCTGTTGGTTGAGTTTTGTGGTTACATGGTTGTAATTTGCAATCTTTTTGCCAGTTTCCAGGATTTACTTCCAACTTCTGGTGAAAACTGCTCATTGGGAAAAATGACTTCCTGACCATGGTATTCACTTAACAGCAATCATAAAAAGGGTCACAACTTCAAATCTGGTCATGTGATGTCTTAACTTATGACTGCAATGATTTGCAACTTCATAATTCTGGCATCAATTATAGTCATGTCAAGGACTACCTGTCTAGTGGTCATTGGAGACTTCAATGCTAGAATGGGGTGGGATATGTCACTAGATATCAAGTTCTACTGTTTCCATCCTTGTGACAATGAAGTAATATCACTACCATCCTGACACATTAAGAAAAGTGTAGGGAATTATGCTGGTTAGGTGTTTAGTGCAAACACTGCTTGTTTTAAATGTACATTTACTCAATGGAATTACAGTAGATCACTATTCAACTGAATATAGTTTTAGTTAATTAGTTTTAGGTTATGTTAAGATTTTTCAGATGTGACTAGGTAGCATTGTATTTCAGTTGGCTAACTCAATCAGATTTAAAATGGCTTATTTCTCTCTGAGCAACCATCTTTCAGGTAATTGCATTTGAATTGTTCAAGAAATGTTCTTTTCCTGAGTGGGGGGGAGACTTCTAAAAATCAGTGTTGAAATTCAATATTCTTGTGCAAGATGGTCTCAAAAACTACAGGAACAGTTTATTGCCGCAGTTAACTCAGAACCACTTCTTCATTTACATTCTACTCTGTTAGCTTGTTGAAGTTTCTAACGGTATCTTGGACCATTATAACAAAATAGTGCAAGCTTGTAGCCAGCCTTAATTGCAAGGAAGCTACTGAAAGATCAAGGTCTGCCTACTGTTCAAAGTCCTGGTTTGATACAGACTGTATAAATGTTGAAACAGCTCTTGTAAATGCATATCAAGAATTCAGAGACCACCCATCATCTTTTCCTCCAGAGAAAATAATCAATATAAACAACTGCTCAAAAATAAAAAGCTGCAAGGATGGTCAGGCAACAACTAATTATTGCTTCTCAGTCTAAAAACTCAACAATTTTCTGGCATCCTGTTGCATTGCTCTCATTTCAAAGGTCACCTCAATTTGACTGCTGCCATGGGGAGAAATACTACCAGCTTTTGTACACAGGGGAAGAAGTAGCCACTTCTATATTGAATCTGGATAGAGATCCTCCCTCACCCAGTAGCTACCAGTAACTTGTATAGAAATAGGTTTGCTGGTAAAGCATTTAAAGTCTGATAAAGCCCCTGATTATGTTTATAAAAAAAATAGTATTCCTTTTTAATGTTAGTTATCTCTCAGTCGATCAGAATGATGTACTTTCTTACAATATCACCAAATTTCATTTAATATCTAGGAAAAAAATCATTAGGACCTTGCCAGGAACATTTCAATTTCACTATATTTTTATTTTACTTTAGTCGTATTCTTTTACTATTCTCAAGTTTTCATGGTGCGAAGTGTTGTTTTGATCAGGACAGTTATGTGGATTACAGTGTTTTAAACCTATGTGTTGGATTTATTTTATGTCACCTAGAGTCTTCCTGGAGTTGGGCAGCCTTAAGAAATCCAAATCAAAATTCCATCAACAAATACTTAGGTAAGTATTTACGACAAGCATAAAACAGTGGACACTGAGCAAAAGTTCTTTGTTTTTCTTAGTCTTTTCAGCTATGCAAGTTTTATTTTCTTCTGGAATATAGCAAAGGAAGACCGAAGAGGTCAGAGGTTAGCACATGATACTACTACAAAAAAAGCAGAGAGCAGAAGACCAATCAAGCATGTGAAGTCAAATCATCCTGAAGGAAGTATTAAACACATGATTCATTTTTGCAAAAACAAAAACAAAAACAAAAAATAAAAACCCCAACACTCTAAAACTAAAAATCAGCAGTGCTAGCCACCAATTACAGACAGATTTATAAGAGGATCATTGGGCTATAAAACTAATTGCTTATTTATCTGTATTTAGTTATATGTTTCAATTAGTAACAACTTTGTACACAGATTATTAAAGACATTTTAACGCAAGGTCTAGGCCAGAGTGCAACACTATGTATTTGTTAAAGTAAATGTCATGCCATTAAATAATGCATGCTTAATTAGAAAAGACATCTGCTTAGTGATAAATAGTATCACCATGTACATAGTAGTTCTGTAGCTTAATGGGTAACCACTGTAGTTTTGTGGTAGTTTTTGTACCTTTTGTCTTTCTGTAATGAAGCAATAAAGGGCAGAATCTTCCTGATTTTAAAGAGATTTTTTCATAGTTTGGGAATCAGTGATTTAATATCTGATTATTTCCCCATTCTCTCTGATTTTTTTTTTTGCATTACTTTTATATTTTTGTATTTCTTGTTTTTAAATGTTTTTTACCAGTTTGTAAACCATCCAGAGTTGCAGCATATA
>JANHFL010005100.1:64460-77521 GCA_032468155.1 Oxyrhabdium leporinum
CCTTTTTTGAAGATGGGAACCACATCAGCTCTTTTCCAGTCCTCTGGTAGTTCCCCGGTGCTCCAGGATTTTTGAAATATGTGGTGCAGTGGTTCTGAGATGACCGCTACCAGCTCCTTTAGAACTCTGGGATGCAATCTATCTGGTCCTGGTGATTTGTGTTCATCGAGATCAGACAGGTGTTCTCTTACTATTTTTTTGCTTACTTTAACTTTTATCTCTATTCTGTCTTTTACAGTTATGTTTTTGGTAGGTTGGGCTATATTTTCTTTTTGCATGAAGATCAATGCAAAGAATGACTTAAGCAGCTCTGCTTTCTCTCTGTTGCCTGTTACTTCCTTGCCATCTTCTCTTTTTAGTGGATCGATTTTTTCCTTGATTTTTTTTCTTGTTATTTATGTATTATTGCTGACTTTTGTTGCAAGTCTTTGTTCATTCTGAGCTTTTGCTTTCCTGACTTCGTCTTTGCAGATTCTGGTTTTCTGCCTTAGTTGTGTGTTCCTCTTTCCATTTTTTGTACATGTCCTTTTTTTTCTTTCAATTTGTTAGAAAGGTCTTTGTGCAGCCATGTTTGTTTCTTTTTGGATTTCTTGTTTTTCTTTCTCAGTGGTATGGTGCTGGTCTGGGCTTTTATAATAGTACTTTTCAGAGATTCCCAAGATTCTTGAGTTGTTTTTCCCTTTACGATTTTCATCCAAGGAATTTTTCCCAAGTTCTCTCTGAGTTTATTAAAATTTTAAAAGTCTAAGACTCTCATGTCATTATGTTCTATTGCTTGTGTTTGTATTATGTTGAATTCTAGTATGACATGTTCGCTTTCAACCCCCTCTATTACTTCTTCTATGTTTGTAAGAATTAAGTCCAGTATGGCTGTCCCTCTAGTTCCCTCCTCTACCTTTTTGGACAACAAAGTTGTCAGTTAGGTTGGTTAGGAACCTATTTGATTTCTCACTTGGCGCAGAATTAGTTTTCCAATTGATAGAAGGGTAATTGAAGTCTCCCATTACTATTGTAGTGTGTTTCCTACATATATTTGTTAGTTGGTTGGCAAAAAAGACATCTATTTTTTTCTGTTGGATTGGGTGGCCTATAGTATACACCTATGGCCATATCACTCTTTTTTTTCTTTTATATTGACCCATATGCATTCTAGAAGGTTTTCGTCTTTGATTTCATGCATTTCTGTAGCAATATAATGGTCCTTTACATACAGTGCAACTCCGCCTCCTCTTTTATGGGGTCTGTTTTTTTTTAACAGTTTGTATCCTTCTACCAGTGTGTTCCAGTCATAGGTTTCATCCCACCAAGTTTCTGCTATTCCAACTATATCATATCTGCCTTTATGTATTAGTAGTTCGAGTTCACCCTGTTTGTTCCCCAGACTTTGCACATTTTTATATAGGCACTTGAGAACTTTGTGCCTGATGCTTCCTATGTCTCTTATTTGGTGTTTGAGTTTGTCTTCGTTCCCATTCCTTCTTACTTCATTATTTGACTTGTTTTCTATGGGTTTTTGCTTGGAATTAGTCCTGGAGATCCTAAAGATTGGTCACCCTCCCCCCTCAATTTTAGTTTAAAGCCTTCCTGATAAGTTGAGCTAGTCATTTTCTGAAAACATTTTTCCAAATCTTTGTGAGGTGTATTGTTAAACTGTAAACTATTGATTAGTACCCTTAATCCTTGAACATATCCTAGACACCTGACGCGGTAAAAGAGGAAGTAAAGAAGAAGATCCTACACTTAAATTCCATAGTGGGATGTTGAAAGGACAAGCTGAAGTTAAATCCAGTTAAGATTGCAATGCTATTAATAAATAGGAATGAGATCAGAGTTCATGCTGTTTGGGTTTTATTGCACTTCTCCTGAAATCACTTATTTATTTATGAGTTATTAAAACAAGCCTAGAAAGATTTTATCAACTCATTTTTACATGGAGAGAAATTCAGTGGAAAGTATTTCAGTAGCATACTTCATACTGTCACGAAATAAGATCATGACAATTTTGTGAATTTATTTCATTACTTTTCCTCATCTTAGTAACTATATGTTCTGACCTGCTATCTCATGCTTCCATTCAAGCAATATTTCTACACACCGGTTTGTTACATATTTTAAATGCACACATTTTGTTCTAATTTATAATTTATCTATACATTTGAGCTTTGAAATGTATCACATAATTTTGAGAAGTTCAAGTTTTCTAAATAATTTTACTACATGTAAAAAAACATTCATCAAAATTCAGAAACTTCAGAAAAATAAACTTTTAAAAAATATTTTCTTTTTAAAAAGTAGATGTATTCTGTCAATAAGGCAGAAACACTTTCCTTTCAGGAAAACATCTGTGAAATTGGAGGACAGTTTGGTATAATGTTAACTGATTTGTAAGAACTTGAAGTTCCAGAACACTTTAAAGACATCTTTGAAATATACTGTAGATGACCTATATATATAAAGGACTATGTAAAGGGGCTATATAGAGAAGCTTTATAAAATCTTTGGAATTAGCATCATTTTCATCTGTAAGGTAGGGCCATGTCTTTTACTGGAAATATTATCTTCAGAAATAAATTGTCTTGCAGAGGTGATAATAAGCAAATGTCACACTTATGTATAGTAATGGATCACTTATTTGGTTTGTACCAGACTTGACACAAACATAAAATTCATTTATTTTATCTTAAGATAGCACTCTTCTCCTGAATAGTAGTTTCAGGAAAATAGTGATCAACCAGGAAGAAAGTTTTAAAAAGTTGGTGAAGCCTAAAGCGTATTATAGGCACAGGTTATTTTCACAGTAGAGTAGTCTGAAATTGTATTATAGGTGTTACACTCAGCTGTTACTTTGAGAATGTTTACAATGTTGAGAGATTCTCACATTTCTGCTGTTTCTATGGTGTCATTGTGGAGCATGGTGACATTAAAAAAGAGTATCACTTACCTCTTTTCTCCTTTATATAGGTAAAATTTATAACCATTTAAAAAGTTATATCGAGCTGAAACACAAATGTCTAACAATGAGCAAAGCACTCCAGTTTTGCTATTTGTCTGTGATAGAATTATTCTAAATAAAAAAAATTACCAAGATAATTTAAAAGTATTGTTAATGACTGATAACTGTGCGAAGTGTTCATTTTAATCAAGCCTCATAATTCCTTTGACACCAAGCAAGACAATACAAATAAACATTAAAGAAAGATACAAAAGCTGACAAATATAACTTAGGGTTGTCATACTTGGCCTTATCCATTAGTCAGGGAAACCGGGAATCCTGAGAGATTATGGTTCCTACTTTTAAAGAAGCATATTGTGTCAAGAATAAAATCAAACTAGTGTCTACACAAAAGTGAATGACTGAATGCAGAGAATGTGGTTTGTCATATCCTGCCTGATAGACAACACAGCACCTCCTGACAATTACCATATTTTTCAGAGTATAAGATGTTCTGAAGTATAAGACACACCTAGCTTTTAGAGAGAGAGAAAAAAATCTGCTTCTGCCTCTGCCTCCCAGCAGTTTGCCTCCTTGCAGCAAACAGCAAACAGCCTGGTCAGCTTCAGCACAGCCTGATTAGCACAAGTAGCTGATTGTCGGTTGGATTGGCCTCCTGACGATCATCTGTTTCAGGCTGCAGGGATTGCCATCGCCTATTGCTGCCTCCACGTGCCCCATTTTTGGCCTCCACATTCCGTTTTCAGCCTCCGCACGCCCCATTTTTGGCCTCTGCATGCCCCATTTTCCACCTGTTCTGGGTGGCTGGGATTGGAATGGGCAGAAAATGGGGCACATGAAGGCCATAAATGGTGTGCATGGAGGGTAAAAAATGGGATGCAGAGGCCAAAAATGGGACGTGTAGAGGCAGCAATAGGTGATGGCAATCCCTGCAGCCTGAAACACCTGATCATCAGGAGGCTGATCCAACCGACAATCAGCTGCTTCTCAGGCTGTTCTGAAGCTGATCAACAGCTGTTTGCTGTTTGTTGCAAGGAGGCAAATTGCTGGGAAGCAGAGGCTGAAGGGTGGGGGGGCGGCAGGTGGGCGGGGCATCAGCAACATTCACTGTATAAGACGCACAAATATTTCCACTCACTTTAGGGGACGGGTGAGTCTTATACACCAAAAATATGGTAGTCTGAAATTGGAGAAATGTATATTCTGGACTAACAAATCAGGCAAAAGACCAACTGCTGCAAGCTTTTTTTTTTTCTGGTCAAGGAAAAGGAAAGCAAAAGCAAAAGCAAAGTCAGCCCAGCCCGAATTGTGTATAAATGTTGGTAAAAGCTCACAGTGGCTTTTTTAAAAAAATGGATTCAAAGAACTAATCTCCTCTTTTTTCCTTTTTTAAAAATCCTCATTCCTTGAATGCCTTCTAAACACTGTGAACCATAGTTTTATGGCAGAGTTTGTCTTAATTTTTTTTAACTGCCCATGAGCTAGTATGAGAAAAAATAATTGTCTGAAAGGTGGGAAAAAGTGCCTTAAAAATTGCGTATTTTTAGATATGCATATGTGTTGCTCTAAGCATCTTTATTACATACACAGCATCATTTCATTATGTTAACTCCATGATACGGATGCAGCATGTATCATTTGTCCAATTTTGAGTTTTCAATCATTATATATGGGAAGTCTTAGGGATATTGCACCAGTATCAATTGGTGTCTTCTTTCCCTTTTTGGTTGTTCCTTTCTACCTGGAAATTAGTGTGGACATTTATACATATTTTAGTTATGAATCAATGAATGTTTTCTGTGGATCATTGGGAGTGTCATGGAGAATAGTCCCAGAAATAACCAGAAATGGATGACCACATAACTGGAGAAGGTGGTAAGATCAGCAATGCTGTAGAATATCTTCCAGTTACACTATTTTGGTTTTTATTTTTATAACAAGTGTTAAATTGTCATCAACAGTTGCTGATAAAATTAATTATAAGCACTATATAATATCAGTCTGCCAGAGGTAAAATCAGATCATGTTATTTGTCGTTGCATCCTATTCTTTATATACATTATTGAGAAATAAATGGTTTCAAGTCATATATTACATTCCAAGAATCTCAGGCATCACAGAAAAGAAATGTAAAGTGTATTTCAATGAAATAAAGATATCTTTGTAGTTTTGAAAATTCTACCTCAAAAGAAAGAAACCATTGGTAAAACATTTACTCTATTTGAAAAAAATAATGTATAACATAATTTGGTGGATTACAAACACCTCATTTATCATAATGCATTGGGAATCACACTTGATTTTTACACTTTAAAAAAAATGGTGCCCATCAATTGCATTATTTTTTATTCATCTGGTTAATATACATCAGAATTTCTAATCCTAATACCAAAAGTATGCCGTGTAGATGATTAGAGTATGAAAAAACTGAAAAGGCAAGTGGCAGTATTGATTTCTATCCTTCTTTGTTGAAGTCCAATAAATATATCCCAACTGTACATCTGCTGTTGCAACAAAACTAAATATTACAATCCTTTTTTCTATCATCCATTAATTATGGTACATCCGAGACTACCATACATCTTAAAGAGCAGTGGTGCAGTTGGAGGTTATAATTTAATGTGTCAATCAGCCTGAATTATAGGTTGGATGTTTAAGTATTCCCATGATTGTGCTTGCTCACTCAAAAGGCAGAAAATATCTTTTAAACGTTATTGAACGTTTGTGGTTTTCTTAAGTCTGAGTTGGAAGATCAAGGAGATTTAGAGCAGTTAAAAGAAGAAAATCACTTATGTGATTCTGTCCCCATTCAAAGAAAAAAAAAAGAAAGGTGCAGTGGTTATAAACCAAGTGTTAAGAGAACGGATATTTCAAACTATGTGTTCATATAGAGCAGAATTAGATCACTCATTACATTTATTTGACCAGTGAGATTTAATCAAGCTTGTACAAAAGACATGACATAACAGAAATGAATATATGTAGCTCATGGTTGAACTGCAGAGTCCTTGGTGCACTCTGAGCTTGGCTCTTTGCATGCAGATGTTTGATTATCAAATTTATAACGTCATCGGTGGTAGTGAGTGTGGGATTTGTTTATATACAGTAGTCCATTAAAAAAATCCCCTGCTGCCTATTTATGTATTGAAAAACAACTTACATGAAACAAATGCTCCACTTTCAAAGTAACAACCCAACCTCATAGAAGAGTTGCTGTATAAGGACATTACTCAGATGAGCACAAATGCATTGCAACAACCTGGAACACAGAGAGGGAGGGGGGGAAAGAGAGAGGAAGGAAGGAAGAAAGGGAGGAAGGAAGGGAGGAAGAAAAAGAAAGAAAGAAAGAAAGAAAGAAAGAAAGAAAGAAAGAAAGAAAGAAAGAAAGAAAGAAAGAAAGAAAGAAAGAAAATAGACTTCCTAAGCCATGCTTTTAAACAAAAAAAATATGCAGACAACTTTATCAAAAAGTGCCTAATCACTCAATCTACTAAAGCATAAAAAACGCAAGCTAAGAAAAAGATAACGCTACCATCCAACAAAAAGTTCTCAAAAACAATCCAAGACTATTGCAATCAATGGTATCACTGTAGTGCACAAACCAACTAAAGTCCCTCCAAAACATTTAATTAATCCAAAAGATCCAGGTTTTGTTGTTGTTATTATTATGTTGTTTAATCCCTTTATTTGGGGTAAAGTTGGAGCAACACAATAGAGCTAAGAATTTACTGGCCGAATGTTCTTCCGGACACCTAACCAGCATTCACAGCAGATATTTTCTCTTTGCATCATGATACAGAAACATCTGCTGCTACCTAGGATTGAACTCTTAACCTTCCAAGTGGGAGGCAAGTGTCTTCACCTTTAGTCCACTGCACCACTTACTCCAAAAGACCCAGTGTGCCAGAAGAGAAACAACAGGAGTTATCTACAATATCCAGTTAGGGATTGTAACTGTCACTGTCAGACAGACAGGAAAGAAACTAGCAGAGTGTATCCATGAAAACTAACTAGCAATCAGAAGATACAATGAATCTCACAACACATGGACAGATTCAACCACAGTTTCATCAGGAAAACTGTGAGCATCCTAGAACAAGCCAATTCCAAAAGGCTACAGAATTCCTGGAAGTTTGATATTCAGACAAATCAATCATCAATAAACACATAGAAATAAATCATATTTACATCATTCAAAGGAGACAAGAAATTCTAAAAATGAAACAAAACATACCAGAACATATCCTCTCCAATAGCCAACAACCAAATAAGTAGGAAGAAACACAAAACAAACAATTGAAAATACTACCCTAATGAAGGATTAACCATGGAGAAAATCACACTCTCACGCAAAGTGAGAGTACAAAATGTACAAAGTGAGTCTACAAAATGTAGAACATTTTAGTGTATATACATTGGGACCAAATTCAACACTCATTCAGTTTGATGTTATTACCTAATGCAGGTAGTCCTTAACTTACAACCATTCATTTAGTGACCATTTGAAATTACAACGGCACTGAAAAAACGACTTATGACCATTTTTCACACTTAGGAATGTTGAAGCATCTCCATGGTCACATTATCAAAATTTAAATGCTTGGCAACTGACTCATATTTATGATGGATGCAGTGTCATATGATTACTTTTTTACGACTTTCTGATGAGCAAAGTCAATGAGGAAGCTAGGTTCACTTAACAACCTTCTTGCTAACTAAACAACTGCTGTCATTCACTTAACAAAAATAAAGAAAGGTCATAAAATGGAACAAAATTCACTTAACAACTGTCTCACTTAGCAATAGAAATTTTGGACTGAATCGTGGTTGTAAGTTGAGGACTGCCTGTAGAGTAATAAACTGTCTGTAAGCAAACAAGCTCAGAGAGCACCAAAGACTTCATATAAATGGCATGGAACAGCACTATAAAAGAGAGATTGTGATAATGATCAATCCCTTTGATATTCACAACATTCTAATGTCAATTCAGAGTGTGAATTCTGGAGTTGGAGAATATAGTGTTGCCCTTGGAAATTTAGATAAAATGCTCTTATATGATCTGAAAAAACAGCTAAGAAGGGACTTTATTTGCTCCTCCAATTAATGAGGTAGTAACGTTCCTAACTAAAAAATACAGGAATAATACTGTTTGCACATGGATCCAAATTATTTTCTTAAGAAACAGGCCGGTGGAATATTGTTGAAAATGCTTATACCAAAGGATACAGCAGGCATTTTCACCTAATAAACCATCTCAGCCATCCACACTTTCAGAATGTATGTGTGTGTAGTATTTTGCCTATTGGTTTGTTCTTTCTTGGTGACCTTTCATCTTTATCCACCTGGCCTCAGATATTTCATTTGTTTTCTCAGTCTGCTTTTTTTGTAGATTGAACTTTACATCTTAAAAGCCTTTAGAAGGAGATGTGGCAATGACATGAAAGTGCTCTTGGTTGTACTTTTCTCATTTGTCCCCATTACCCCCAATCTTCTGTACATAAATGCCTTTGCCAAAAAGTTCCAAATTTATTTTTAAAGATTGTTTAATCCTGGTGGGGGCAACTTCCTAAATGCTTTCTTTTAGAAAAAGATAGATTTATATATGAAGTCATGTACATATACAATTCTTTGAATCTACTATAATTGGCTACCATTTTCTGTCAAAGTCTTATGGCATATTGTGGACATTACAGCTCATTTGCTTTCCATTAGTCACAAGATTACCTAAGGCACTTACATGACCAGTAGAACACTTAAGGATGGTGACAGCAAATGGCTAAAGGATTTGCTGAAAGTAACTCATTTGATGTATGAAACATTTTATTTCTATATATGTATTTACAAGGAAATTGACTTATTATTTCTTGCTACCATTCAGTTTTGTCCCATAATATTTGCTCTGAGTGAAATTCAGGCAAACAATCCCCCCCCCCAAATCAGAATACATTAATAGAATCTTATTTTTTTCTCCCAAATTAAACTAAATTAAGCATAAGAATAGAATAGAATAGAATAGAATAGAATAGAATAGAACATATAGAATATAATATAATAGTTTAATTTATTGGCCAAGTATGATTGGACACAGCAGGAATTTGTGTCTGGTGTATAACGGTATATACAAACAACAAATTAATATAATCACAAGATACCAATAGGAGAAAGTATCAGAAAGGATGAGGATAATAATAATATAGCCATACTACATGGGTAAATATCCTTAAACATAAGAACTGTGGTCATTAGGTGTTCAGCAGACTGATGTGAAATGGATCAAAGAGTATCATGAAATGTTTTGTTATTATATTATATTAGAGAGAGAGAGAGAGAGAGAGAGAGAGAGAGAGAGAGAGAGAGAGAGAGAGAGAGAGAGAGAGAGAGAGAGAGAGATTATACACATGATAACATCAATAAATTCAGATTACCAATATATTTTTTTCTCAATCATCTTTCTCGTTCCTGAGGTTGGAATTTCTTACAAATTAAGCAATATGTATCTGCCCTAGCATACAGGTTGAGTTATGTCTCCCCAAAAACTTCTTCTTTGAGACAAAACATACCTCTTTGGCCCCACTATCTTCTTGCTCACTTCTGATTTTCACTCCCCATTTTAGTTATTAACTTGTATACCTTGCTCTGTCTTGGTTTCTAGTGGCTAAGGTGTGACACATGATATTGAGCTCTCCAAGACTTGTAAGTGGGGGAGAACATAAGTATCTAGTAGGACAAAGATGAGGACTTTGCTTTGATCCCAAAGAATTTCTTTTTAGATTATATAACAGGACACAAAATAAATAAAGAAAATGTAAGGAAGACAATGCAGCAGAAAAACTTGTTATTATAGAAAAGATGAGTGATTTATTAAGAAGGGCCTGTTATCAAAAGAAGACAGCCAGCTACTGATGTGCTACATATTCTGCACAGATGAAGTGTGAAAAAAATGGGTAAAGCCAATTATAGCAAATGTCAGGTAGACAGAAGAGAAATATCTTTTGATCAAAGTATAGTTGCTACAGAATTTTTTAGTGCCCAAGTCCTTCACTCATCAGCACCAATACTGGTTTAACAAGTCAAGTTGCAATATTGAGCTCAGATGAAAGGTTGCTTCCCAATTCCAAGTGCAACAAGTGACAATTATCCAGTCCTTTCATCATGAAGCTAAAGGGATTCCTGATAGTCATCTATTCACCATCATGATCAAAATGTCAACAAAATCCATCTGGTGATTAAAATTCTTTTATTCTGCCACTGAAATAAATGCAAAAAAGAAAAAAAAAGGTTGCCTTCCCTATGTAAAAGACTCTGTCATGTTAAATTCTTAACAACAAAGGCAGTTTTAAAACAAACCAGGATTACCTTTCAGTTCCAAAATTATATTAGTTTTAATAGTAGATTATATGAAAATATGCCCATATTTCCAATCATAGAAATTGTTTTTGAATAAGCAAACATTTAGATGTACAACTATATGACAATATGTTAATGTACTCCTATTAGTTTCATAGTTACCAATTCCTTTCTCTTATTTAATCCCTCCCCAATCAATTAATCAATCAGTTAAAAACATATCTACAAATAAATAATCACAAACTGCCAGACTTTCACATTAGTATTAGATTGGGATTTATCTACTTCAAAAATAAATTTGGTACATTGCATTGCATGAATGTATACCATTTACAGAAGCCTAAAAAAAAAAAGAAAAAGAAAAAAAAGGATCTCTGCTTTAAGAGTCACATGGTCTTAATTAGTCTTTTTAAGCATCTTTTTATCAAACTTGTGCTCAACCTTGTCCAAAATCTGAAGTAGTTCTTCCAAAATATTGTTGAAGTGTGCACCGCTCTATTGTCCAATTCAGTGGCCTGAAGCAATTGAAATGAATTGGGGATTATTATTTATTTATGAATTGGGAATTATTATTTATAAAGCCAGGTGTGTGTGTGTGTGTGTGTGTATGTGAACTGACAGGTTTAGTCCCAGCAGGATACAGAGAGCAAATAAGGTCACCACTACTAATCCATCTGAGAAGCCATCTCCATCCAGCTTTGCTTCTCTGAAAGTCATGCAGTTGCTATTACATCAGCCTGAAGAGTCTAGAAAGCAGTGCTGTGCTACATTATTTTGCAAAAAGAATGATTGTAGCTTCATCTTCCTTTGGACTTGGTTCCTTTCCCTGTCTACACTCACTCTTATTACATCTTTGTATTAGCATCATACATAGTTCTCCTAAGAACAGTAAGAACCAATTTCTGAGTTTTGCCTTCCCATTCCCAATCCTACTATGCTATGTAATGTCTTTTTGACTTGTAAACCTGGATGTAGGAACTGTATTATTTTTTTTCATTGATTTGTAACCTTTTCTGATTAGAAAAATAGGATATATGGATGTCTGAAGAGTGAAGAGAACAAGTAGGATGGAGTACTAATTTAGACAGGAGATGCAAAATGTAATCCTACAAAGATGATTCATTATTTGAGACACAACGCAAAGCATACTCAGACTACTATTTGTAATACAATCTTGTCCATCACATTTTAAAATATCTCATCTTCTTAAAAACTTTCCATTCCTCTTATTAGTAGACTTTTTATAATACTAACTCTATGAACAAAAAATGCCCAAATTTATTACTAAAGTAAAGGTTTCACTGTCCAGTCATGTTTGACTTTAGGGCACGATGGTCCTCTCCATTTCTTGTCCAAGGTAGCCAATGTTGTCTGAAGACATTTTCCATGGTTATATGGCCAGCATGGCTGCATGCCAAAGTCAAATGGAATGCTGTTACTTTCCTGCTGAAGTGGTACCTATTAATCTATTCACATTTGTATGCTTTAAATTAGTCAGTGAACAGGAGCTGGGAGATCACTTGTTGCGTAATGCTCAATCTTGAACCTGGACTGTCAGCTTTCCAGCTGACAAGCTCAGCATCTTTTACTTTAATTTAATTTAATTGCTGAACCATCATGCGCCCAACTTATTAGTACAATAAATTCATTTTTTTTCTGCAAGCAGACTGCATTCCAAATGATGAGCAAAATACTTACATAACTTAATATAAAGATCATATTAGAATAATTGTGCTGTTTCCTAAATAGTTTAGAGTGAATATTAGACACATACTCACGTTCACATGTATCCTCTAATCTTGTCCGTATACATACACAGGAGACTGTAGTTACAATAATAGAAAAGGAAAGATTTGTTATTCAGCATCTGTGTTTCATTCCAACATGTCTGTAGCAAAGCTAACAAAACTGTTCCTGAATTACTTCAATGACAAGCATGTTTTGATTTACTTAAAAATAATACTGCAGTACAATAAAATTAAGAAATGCTTTGTTTTCCACAAACTGTAGTAACACCTTGCCTTTTGCTTTCACAAGACTTTGCCAAAAACTTTTATAACACTTCTTACAATAAACAAGCCCATCAGACTGCTGAAGGCAAATGATTTGGCTACTCTGAGTGGATAATAGCACTCCAAAGTATTGTGCAGTGATGACCCATCTTGCAAATCGAGCTGTTAAAATAATGGCTGGGATTTGAGAGCTGGATAAAAATGTACAAAACATTTTAACAAAGATGCTCAGAAATGCACTCAGACTTCATAAACGTCAGGGGAAACAAAAAATGCCCCAGATGCTTTTAAGATGGATCTAACTATTGGACTGTTTAGACTATGAGTGATCCACTGAAATAAAATTCATTTCAAGAACACACTGCACATCCCCTTCATGAAGAGCTGAGGATAGCTGATTTGTCTAGACTGACTTCCTACAGAGTAGAGTAAAGCAGAACAGGCATCATGCTAGTTAAAAGCAGAACATCAATCTGTAAGGATATCTCAAAAGTGCATTTCATTTGTATTACTAAGAAAATGCATATTTATTAATCCATGAATAACATTTTTATAAAAATCTACCAATATTGAATGTACAGTATACTGCTGTTTGAGGATGAAGCAAATGAGCAAATTATACTCCAAACTGTAACAAATTAAGTGACACATTAAGAGGAAATGTATGGATAAAATGACAGCCAAAGGAAACTCTTCTTTTAATACTTCTCTCTCCCTCCCTCCCTCCCTCCCTCCCTCTTCCCCTCTCT
>JANHFL010005101.1:0-10118 GCA_032468155.1 Oxyrhabdium leporinum
TTTCAAGCTACCAGAGGACTGGTGAAGAGCTGATGTGCTTGAAGAAGAAGAAGGAGGAGGAGGACGAGGAGGAGGAAGAAGAAGAAGAAGAGGAGGAGGGAGGAGGAGAGGAGGAGGAGGAAGAGGAAGAGGAGGAGGAATAACAGGAACAAGAATAACAAGAATAACAACAACAGCAACAATAACAACAACAACAAGAAGAAGAAGAAGAAGAAGAAGAATTTATTTTTTAAAAGGATCTACGGGCCAATCAGCCAGACATCAATACCTAGGGAAGTCCAGGAAAACATAATCAAGAAACTGGTCCACAAAAATAAAACGGAATATATGGCTGGTGGGAGAGAGAGGTGGGGGCGGCTCAATTAAAACAGTTTACAAATGACTTTGGATGGCTAGATTAGCCTTTCTCGGCCTGAAGAGTCTTGGAAGTTGCTGATGTTGAATAGCCTGTGTGTCTTAAACCATGCCGGCTGGGGAATTCTGGGAGTTGAAGTCCGCCCATTTTCAGGCATGCCGGCTGGGGAATTCTGGGAATTGAAGTCCACCGTGCTGAAATGGAAAAGCAACAGAGTTGAGGATGCCTTCAGGGGAAAAGGTGGGACGGTGCAGGAGGTCGTATTAAATAAACTGGAAGAAGAGGGGGAAACCAAAACAAACACACACACACACACACACTTGTTAGAAGGATGCTTCTTAACTGCGGTGAAGATGCAGTGAATTAAAACAGAAATGGAACCTTGACAATATAAGACATAACTCCCTACAGGAAGAAATATTATTTTAGCTATTTTAATCTCCCTGTTGGGAGGTTCGTAGGCTGCTCCGAGCCCAGGGGAGGATGGGAGAGGCAAGAAATAGCAAGAAATCACAGAAAAAGGAATAAAAAGCTAAAAGGGCGGCCGAGAGGAGAGCCGCCCGGGCAGGGCTGGAGGGAGGGATGAGGCAGCTGGGGGGAAATGATGGCCGACCAAGGCGGCCGCCTCCTTCCCGCCAAAACCCCCTCAGAGCTTTCTGAAAAGTTACTCTCATTTTCCCCATTTTATTATTTGCTCTAAACTGATATTCAGAGGTGCTTTTTCTCTACCGTTGCCTGCCCCGTAAATTATTGTTAAAAAGAGCCTTTCGCTACTATAAAGTATATTTTCTCTTCAATTGGCTATTCCTTAAATTATTATGAAGAAGAGCTTTTTCTCTTCCGTATATATATATATATATATTCTCTTCACCTGCCTGTTGCATTGATTTAAAAACAAACCAGGGCATAAAATGCATTGATTTAAAAAAACAAAACAAAATGAAAACATATCAAATTGTATTTAAAATTTATTCACAGATTTATTTTCATCCATGTCTTTTTTGTCCTTATCGTCTGCTTTATTTTGCCCTTTTTAAATGTTTTGAAACAAATGTTTAAATCTTTAAAACAAACAACCCCTTCAACATCGAGACACTCTAATCTTTATTTAATTATTCATAATAAATAGATATTCCGTCTCAGTTCAATTCTTCACTATTGTCTGCCCCTTAAATTATTATTAAAAAGAACCCTTTCAGTTCTTTATTACTTAAATTATTACTATAAAGTACATTTTCTCTTCACTTGGCTATTCCTCAAATTATTAAGAAAGCCCTGTGTCTCTCCAGTTTCCTGTACCTTAAAACTATTATTAAAAAGAACTTTTCCTTTTCCCATTACACTGATTTAAATCAAGATTTAAAAATAAAATAGGACATAAAATGCATTGATTTAAAAAACAAAATGAAAAACATGTTAAATTTTATTTAAAATTTATTCACAGATGTATTTTTACTCACAATGTCCTTTTTGTCTTTTATATGTAGTCATTTGTTTTGCATGTTTTGAAACAAATGTTTAAACTTTTCAAAAATAATAAAATCAAACAGCTGCCAAACTGAAACAATATATTTTAAATGTTATGACATTGTAAATTTGGTTTTATCAAAAGTTGTGGGCTGGACTGGAGGTTTTGAAGAAGAGATTAAATAGCCACTTGTCAAAAATGGTATAGGGTTCAGGAGGTTGAACTAGATGACCTCCAAGGTACCTTCCAACTCTGTTATTCTGTTATACTTTCTATCTATAATGTCCTTCTGTTACATTTTATCCAGCCATTTATTTTGCCCTTTAAATATTTTAAAATAAATTTTTTTAAAGGTATAAAAAGACTTAAAGGCGAAAAATACAACAAAAACAGCAATGCATAAAATGCAGAGTTTGAAAGGAGAAAAGTTCAGAGATATTTCAGAGGCAAAATCTGGGGACAAAAGAAACTCATATCCAGGAGGGTGCTGATTGCAATTTGTGCTCATCACAGATGATCAGATCCAACCTGGATGCACGTTGTTTGAATGTAAACATTATATCAAACATAGAACTGTCTCGTCTTCCTTTAGGTTGTGACCCAAAAGCCAGCTCTCTAAATTAATATGGCTACTGCCCAAATCATGCACATCGGCCAGAAGCATAAAACCTTAAAGGTATGAAATTCCAGATGAACAAAATGCTTAGGAAAGAAAATGGGGGATCCCTTGCTTTTGAATTTGCTTTCTTAACAGATATGCAACTCATTTTTGTTCTGATGCAGGAAACGGCCCTCTTTCCAAGCCAAATTGCTTCTGAGCAAGAGTCCCTGGTTCTGGTGAAAAGGCTGCTTGCAGTTTCAATTTCCTGCATCAGTTACCTGCGAGGTCTCTTCCCGGAAAGCTCTTATGGAAGCTGCTATTTAGAGGGTAACCCTGTTTGCTGCCTTAACTCCATAACTGAGATTGCTCTGGAATAAGAACGGGCCACACCTCCCTTTCAGCAGCCTCCAGAGCTGTCTCCAATGTGGTGGCCCAAACTTGTCTCACATAGAACAGCCAAAGTATTTTGAAAGATCCAACTAAATTCATTTGCATCCAAAAATGTAAAACAAGTACTCCTGAACCTGCAACCATTCATTTAGTGACTGCTTGAAGTTACAATGGTACTGAAGAAAGTGATTTATCACTATCTTCCAGGACTGTTGCAATGCAGTGATGAAAATTTTGACATTTGACAACTAACTCATATTTATGACAGTTGCAGTATTCTGGGGCCATGTGATCACCGTTTGTGACCTTCAACAAACAAACAAACTCCACTTGGGGAGAATTCAGCTTGCTGCTAATGTTTTCTTACAAGCAGTTCACATCCATGAGTGCCATCTAAGAGGTTTGGGAGTGAATGCAGCTCACATGTGTGTGAGCAATACATTTTACCACCACACCAATCATGGCATTTTATTTCATCCTGGTTGAAGACCTGGCCTAATAACTGTTCATCTCACAACAATTTCATAATTGTATATTGACGTGAAAATGAACCATGTAAATGTATATGTTCTCCAAAGTGATCTGGTTTAGTATAATAAAATAAAAAGACAAAAGACAATACTTTTAAAAGGCAACTGTTACACATAGCTCATCAAGCGAGCATCATACTTGTAACTATATTGCAGGGAAAATCACCTTACATTTTGACATTATAAGGCTGTTGTTAAATGCATTAAAAAGTAATTGCACAATTCATAGTTTCACAATGTTCAGTCTTCACAGCACCTGAAAATGATCCTAATAAAAGGTTGGTTAATTCTAGAACATTATGTACTTCTTCTTCCAGACATATGTTTAAAAATCCTCCGAGAAGATAAAAGTTGCCAGGGATCACTTCAGGTAGTAAAATGGTAAGAGTGAGAAAATAACACCAAAATACAGTACTGAGCACCTGTCAGTATACTTTAAATATACAGCATTAATCAATAGTTGTGCAAAGCCAGAGGTATTATCTTTACTGTTAAATCTGGTTTAAATTTCGCATTTCAGTTCTTCATTTTATTAGTGATCAGCTGTTAATTATACCTGCCAGTTTAGAAATTTCTCGTACCGACAGATTTTTGATGTTTACTTATCTACATTTCTTCTTTGATAGGATCCAGGGATGTTTTGATGCACTGGAAAAGAACTATGTAAGTTGTAATTAAATTCACATTGAAAGTGTCTTTGATGCAATGTGATTTCATCCCAAATTTTCAGAAAAAAGTCTTCTTGTTCTTTTGCTTTGACTGACCATATACACAAAAGCAATTCCACATAAATGGTGTGCTGAAAACTTTCAAATGCTTAACTTTGAAATTTTGCCTTTGGAGTGACTATAGAAATGTTAATAAATAATAAATTGGCATATTTTTAAGATTGCCTGATGCACTGCAATACTTTCCTTGAGACATGAAAGGGCCTTATGTCTCTGTGTAAAATGTATATTTTGCCATTTTTGTGCTAGGTAGATGTTAAGTTGCATGCAAAGACCACAACTTTTAAGAAAGAGACTATACCAGAGTCATTCAGTAAATTTTAAGCTGAGTATGCATTTGATCCCTGGTCTTCCCAGTCCTTATCTAATCAAGGGAATATAAATTACTTAAACCTTCATGTTCGGTGCCAAATATCATAAATTTGTGCCACTGGCTGAGTGTTTCAAGTGATCCTAACAGCGCAATGCCAAGTTGCAAATCTAAAGTTCCAGTGCCTTTATCCTCAGGTTTATGGTTGCTTTTTAGAGACATAAAATATCATGAAGGAAATATTTGCATGCTTGGAAATGGTTTTATTCATGATTTTTTTTAATTTTGAAAAAAGGTTGAGGGATGCAGTTTGGGTCCTTGGAAGAGCAGTTGAAATATGCAAAATAGTGATTTAAGTTGAGAAGTTTCTTCTGGTATAGAAAGACAATTCATAACGTATTTAGAGAGAGGGAAATACACACACAAAAAATCAGCCCCAACTTCTGTCTTTGTAATGAGGCCAAATGGCCACAGAGTGTCAGTGATGTTCTTGCAATTCATCTGAGTCCTGAAATTCTTCAAATTCTTGATGGGGAAATGACATCTATTGCAGAAGTAGGTCTGTCCCATTGTGAGGAGGCAGGAGAACTACTTCTCCTCTTCCTTAACATGGAAGGAATAATTAACACCTCTCCTCTTAGGGCAACCAGCTAGCAAATAAAAAGTGGCACACTAAATAGAAGGGATTTTTCTGTTCTGGTGACTGTGATTGAAAGGCAATGATGGGCACACTGTAAATAAAATGCAGATTTTGAACAGTCTCTTTCTATTTTGCAGCTACATATGGCAGTTTTGGCAGTAAGTACTATGTACAAATTTTCTTCATTCGCAGTTTAGAAAGGGTAGCTTGAGGAATCCTATCATATCATGACAAATACAGAAGGGTTTGCCTTTCACATCCAAAACATTGTCATCTCAACTCTTTTTTTAAAAAAAATATTTTTTTCATTCTATCACCATCATTGTGATGGATCATTTCTAGAGTTGTTGCATATTATTTATTTATTAGAGTGATAGTTGCAGGCATTGTTTTTCTCTGTGGTACTTTGTAGAAGTGAAAGGTGAATTTTGAAAAGGCAGGACTGAAAGAGTATTGACATTTTTGAATCCTGCTGTTGGAGAAGTCATCTGAGAATACCATGGAACAAATGGAACTGAGAATACCATGGAACAAATGAAAACAATTTTTTTCCACAAAGAATAATGAATGGAATCTGATCAAGGAGAGAACTTGATCGACCTAGGAGAAATTTTCTCACAGTGAGAGCAAGCAAGCAATGGAACAGAATTTGCCTTCGGAAGTTGTGGGAGCTTCATCACTAGAAGCTTTCAAGAAGAGACCGGGATGCCATCGATCAGAAATGGTGTAGGGTCTCCTGCTTGGGCAGGGGGTTGGACTAGATGACCTACAGTACGAGGTCCCTTCCTATTCTATTAATCCGTTAAACCTGTTAACCCCAGAATTCTCATTTAAAGCACAAACGGCCAAGCTCAGATGATAATAATTCAGACAGGTGATGTTGTAGCTTTCTGCAGAAATCTATAATGGAAGGAAAGATAGAAACAGAACATTCAGCAGCCAGAGGCAGATGGGCTTAGGTACAGTGGTGATGGTGCACAGAGAGACTAGGTTGGGAACAGGTCCTTCTGGAGAAAAATCTATCTAATGTTGCTGAGGGTTTGTAGGTGATGACCAGGCTAAGGCCGAGAGAGGGGTCAAACACTCCATCTTTCTCGACTCAGTTCACGCCCATGAGAGATCTAAGTCCAGCCCATATTGAATTCTTTTGACTTGTTATCTATTGCCCATTTGCTTTGACCACTAACAGTTCAGATTTTTGTAGAGAGCTTGCAATAAATCCTTACATTCATTTGAAGTTCCCAATTTCCGTGCTTGACAGAGTCAACGTGAATCAATCAAATCATACAGATTATTATATGTATGATATTTCTGCTTGAATCTGACAATCTTGTGCTACATATTTTCATGAAAGTTATACATTTGGGCACGTTGAAGGAGTGTACTGCTTTGTCAAAATTGTTTCACAGAGCATTAACACCTCCCACTAGGAGAAAAAGGCAAAAAATGAAGTATTAATGCCAGGAAAGATAACTTATCTTCCAACTCTTCTATTTGCTATTGGAAAGATAAAGCCTTCTTCCACTAGTGGAACAATTGAACAAGACCTCAAAGAAGCACAAAATGGGTCTGGAGAAGCAAATTGCATCACTTCGCCATCTTAGCTAAATAGATCGTGTTATCTCTGTTCTGCAAAAAGCCCCTCGCTGAAATTAAAAGCAGCCACACACTTCTGCTATTAGAGACTTTTAAAACAAATTTCTTGTGGGTTGGAAGGATTGATGAATTGACCACAGTTATCTATGTAGGTGGTGAACAATTCTCTGGATAAGAGCTTGGCTTATGGAAAAATTTACTTAATTTCTCCAAATATAGGCACACACTTCTCATCGTTTTATAATTTGCTCAGTTTATGTGACTAGTTACAGATGCAGGAAAAATAATGAAAAGAAATATTCCTGCAGTTATGATTATCAGTCTGTGATCAAACAAAGCTGTGGTTTGGCTTTATTTTGTTAAGATAATTCACTGAAGAGCCATATTAATTTTGTCTACTTTCCTGAAACAGATCTATACCAATCCTGAAGACCCTCAGGTAAGAGGTACAAGCTGTAAACCGCAAGCAGTACAGACAGAATTTTTTTCATTTCATATTTAAGTCAGACAGGGTTCATTTGATTAGTTGCCTTGATAATGATGCAAATCAAATATATAAATTCCCTTTACTATCATGATTACATCTAGTTTTTGCTTCCTTCAATGTGGGCCACATCACACTTTTTCCACCCTCCTTCAAACATTTTTTTTGCCCAAACCTCTGATTATTTTTGTGCATTAAATTTGCCTAGTGCTGAAGATACAGAAAATGTCCAACGGAAGGAAACTTATCAAGGAGGGAATCAACCTAGAATTAAGGAGAAATTTCCTGACAGTTGTGGGTGTTTCTAAGGTTTTTAAGAAGAGACTGGACAGCCATTTGTCTGAAATGGTATAGGGTCTCCTGAATGAGCAAGGGTTGGACTAGAAGACCTCCAAGGTCCCTTTTAACTGTGTTATTCTGATAATTAATAGACTATCTTTAAGAGAAAGTTTGTTATTAAATTTATGCTGTAGCAATGATACTAGATTACTTCCTATTCAATGCCTTTGGCTATCTATAGGCCTGTCTCTGTTTTTATTATCTTGTATTTTTTTCTGTCATGTTGCTATATTTTTTTGACTGAAAGAATTGTAAACTTTTCTGAATAATAATAAGATCACTAATAGAATATATATCTGTATTTGTACATTAAATAAGTACTTCAGTTTTCTCTTAAAAAACAAAGAAAACAAGATCAGGTTCTTTTTTCCTGTTCAATCCTTAGCGCTTGACAGAATTCTATCAGTTCAAATTCAAATACTCAAAGAATGGACCCCAGATGGACTTTGCTAGGTAATTTTCTTGTTCTTTAATTTCTGGAAACAGCAGACACTTTGTATTAAATATCTCATGAGTGGAAATTGTTGTCAGGGATGCAAATTCTGCCTTCTTTAATTTTTAATATTTTCATTGTGTAAGTGTAGTCTCTAATGTACATTAACAAATCCATTATTTTTTCAGAACTATGGAAACTGATTACTGTACAAATTGTTGCTTACAGACCAAACATTTTTAAACACAATCAGGTCTCAGTCATTGTACACCTAATCAGCTTGAAATCATAATAATAGCTCAAAATCATGTTGGAAAGTGGCAGGTGGATTAAAAAAAATTCAGCTTTGACGTACAAGGAATTTTTTTCCACCTTGTGGTACAGTTTGTGTGAAACTATACTCTACATTTTGAAGCACATTTCGGTATAATGTGATTTTGGGAGTTGCAGGACAAAAAAAATGGTTTGCCCCCTCAGCTGGTTTTTCTGAACAGCTCATCCTTCATTATGCACCAGTCTCGTAATCGGCTCACTGTGTGAACTTGTGAAAAACAGAGAGATGTGTTGTACCTACCATCCAGCCTATTTATTTTTTTTTCACTTAAGTTGGGCCCATTCTGTCTAATGGGAATTGATGCACCATTTCTTATTTCTTTAGAGGGGACACACAGAGACAGAAGTTCAGTAGTCCAACAAAAGAGTATTCATCATCTTTTTGTCTCTTTGGAGATATGCCCTGGTGCCTCATGGTGTCAATTCACTGTTAATGACCCAGTTTGTAATTCTAGACAATTGCCAACCACCAATATGCCTTCGTTGACCTATTTATCTTATTGAAATTATAAAAAGGATTCTGCGGCTTTGTCCTGTCCTTCCAGTAAAATGAGTCAGTGGGTGCTCTATATTTGTCCTAATGCCGTGTTTAGTTTTTACCCTTTTGACTTACGCTGAGAAGTGGTACTCCAAACTTCATGGTCTTAGTTGTGGACCATACACGTCTGACTTACTCTGACTTAATTAATGTATTTAATCTATTTAATTAATCTATTTGTGACAAATCCATCTGGATACTCTACCTGTCTCTAATAAGGCTTTTCCAGTAGGGAGTCCATCTGGCATTGGATCAATGTAGTGTTGGCTTAGGTGTTTAACACTGGGCTCACAGAGACTTTACTTAGTGATCAAAATACTTTTGGGTGGCACATTTTACTTGGATTTAGTCCATGTGCCTTTTTGTCCCATTTTTAGGATGGTTTAATCATTTAGTGTTCTGTGATAAGTACGTACTTTTCTCTTTTAAAGAAAGCAAAGAAAGACAAAACTCAGTTTACTATTCAATCTTTAGCATATAAATAAATAAATATTTTAAGAATGAAATTGCTATCTTAAGCACTTAAAATTCAAGGCAGTCATTTAGCTCTTAATGATTCTTATTTCTCCCAATATGCAAAAAGAGCCCAAATTCTTAGCCCCATCCATTCAGGGAAGCCTCTAGGATTTTCAGAATCTATGCTGACAGGCTGCATGTGCATTCTTGGTTTAAGCCACATCATTCAAGATCATGTTTAACATATGTGTTGTTTTCCTGGTAGTTCTCAAGTCAACTTTCACAATGGAACAAATAGTGAAGAAATTAAAAAAGCCAGTATTCTACTGATCCGCAAATTATATATATTGATGCAGCATCTTGGACCCCTACCTAATGATATTACTTTGACCATGAAACTATTCTATTACAAAGATGGTAAGTGGCAAGATTTCCTATCCCTTCTGGCTTCCACTTAGGACAAAACCCAACCCAGAGATGTTAGAAGTTGCCATTGAAATGGCAACTTCTGCTAAACTTCTGCTAAAAACCAGCCCTATCATTTCCTCTCCCAGTTGTTTGCCTTCAAGTTGCTCTCTCTAGGAACAAGAATTTACATTTTTCTCCTTCCCCTTCCTCCTCTTTTCCCTCCCTGTTGTATTTTCTAGACAAATAATCTCTGTCCATAATGTTGTTATTTTTATTGATCTAAAAGAATCATTATGAGAAACTTCTTGGCTGACTTATAAAGTAAACATGTTTTAAATAAATTATTGGAGCAAATATGTGTAAGAGCATGGAATTTATTTAAATATTTTGCCCCATGATAGATAGATAGATAGATAGATAGATAGATAGATAGATAGTGATAGATAGATAGATAGATAGATAGATAGATAGATAGATAGATAGATAGATAGATAGATAGATAGATAGAT
>JANHFL010005101.1:10495-26279 GCA_032468155.1 Oxyrhabdium leporinum
GATAGATAGATAGATAGATAGATAGATAGATAGATAGATAGATAGATAGATAGATAGATAGATAGATAGATATGGACAGACAGACTCCTGTCCTAGGGGCAATACCTGTTGCTCCAGATTTCATAGCCCCTTCCTTTGCAGTGACGCCCATTGATTACCAGCCACATGGCTTCAAGGAAGGCGACAGCTCAGATGGTCTGCTTTTCGATGGTGATCCTGTGAACCTCAAAGTAGGATCTGTTTCCACTGGATTCCATGTGTTGAAAGTGAGGGTCACAACGGACAGCAAAAGGATGGGGATGCTGGAGAACAGTCTGGTGGAAGAGAATGGTCCCACTGAAATCTCCCACCAAGGTTTAGACTGTGATGATGATGATGAAGAAGAGGAGGAGGAGGACAGCACTAAAATACCAGAACAGGTTACATTGTCTTTTCCACAAACCAGTTTGTACAAAAATGAGGATGACCTTATAGTGGGAGTTTTGTTTTCCTAACACTAGTCGTAAAATGGGTTATGGGGTGGTTGTGCATGGCCTTAATACCTAAAGGCAGGGCACCTGTTTTAAGTACTCTTAGTAAATATACTGCTGCTGTTTTTGAGGCAAAGCTGAATTCTTTTATTCCTAGGAGGTTTATAGACATGCCTAATTGTTCGATAGGTTTGCTTTAAAAAAACTTCCTGCATACGACATGATTCCTTGAATATATATTGACAGTACAAGCTTAAATTGTCTTTACATTAGATATGGATCTAGGATGATGGAGCACACCAGGTTCATTGAAGATGGATCAACTCCATCTCCCATGAAGACCTGAAGGAAAGTTTAAAGGTTAAAGCTACACGCATAGAGAAAAGGCCCACACGATTAAAACGTGGGGAGAGCCAATGTGCTGTATGAATATTATTGGAAAGATTGAGATTTAAATGTAGTAATCGATCCAGTTGGTTAATAAAACATCTGCAAACAAACAACAGTAGGTCAGAGAGCACCAAGAATTCCACAGTTCGGTCCTGAGCTACAGATATTCTCTTAGGTTGTTACCTCACGGCTTTTTCTTGGTGAGAATACACGGGAAGAGGTGATGCTGTTTGCATCTTTTTGAGATCCTGTAAGGTGGCTTATCAATCTAGTAAATAAATAATTTGTTAGCTATGGGAAAAAAGTTAATATTTGACTTCTCGTGAAGGGAAAAAAAGCTTCTGGTAACTTTTGTAAAAAAAGCCTATTGTCCCCTAGGAAAAGGATGAAATTTGTCCATTACTATTCCTCCTCCCTTAGAGCAGGATATGACTCTTATTTTTATACTCTCTACCTGTAGGCCATAACAGCAATCTCTTTCCAAAATGAAAAAAGCCCACCCTCCAACTTAATCAGAAGGCCCGGGTCAAAATGTACCTGTTTTTGCACAGGGGAAAAATGCGTCCCAATTTAGTTATTTTTACCCAGAAAAAAAGCCCCTCTGGAGTTATCCTTACAGTAGTTATTTCAGTCACATGTACACACACACACACACACAGACAGACACACAAATTTCCCCCAGATAGATTTAAAAGAATTAGGTTTGTGCTGATACAAATCAGTAGCATTAACAGCCAATGAGCAAGGAAGGGTTTTTTTTTTTGCATATGGTTTTCTGTAAATGAATAAAGGTGGTATGCTCTCTGAAAGGGAAACTTCTCCTGCAGGGAACTGTTAGTGAAAGTACATTTTAAATTTCTAATGAAAAATCGTATCATTCTCGTTTCTCATACAGTGGCCAAGGTGCTCTGGAGAAAATGATGATGGTTAAACCATTAGAACAATGATAGAGAAACCTACCTATTTTCTCTCCTGTGGTGATGCTAACAGTTTTTAAATTCCCTCATTGCTTTCACTTTTATAGCGAGACTTTCAGTTGCGGTACGTTTAAATCTGTGGGTTAACCAAATTCACACATCACAACGTATCATGCAGTGAAATTGAGCAATAGCTTGCATTGTCAGTTAGGCAAATAAGGTAGTTACGTCTTCCTTTAAGTGAAGTTAAAGAAGCAGAACATTACATGGTGAATTGTTTTGCAGAGGAAGTTTATGGCTGCTTGTGCGGATAAAAATAGGACGTTTGAAGAAAATGCAGTGTCACAGCACCTGCCCCCTTTGAATCCAGATATAACAGGTATATCTATCTAAAACATACATCAGATGTACATCCCAGAGGTATTTTCTGTCATTAATTGGACATTGGATTTATATGACAAAGTTTGCTTGGTTTTGAGGTACAGATCATCCTTGATTTACAACCACAATTCAGCCCAAAAGCAAGACAGTGAGTTTTGCCCCATTTTACCACCATTTATTTATTTATTTTTTGCCACAGCCGTTGAGTGAATCACTGCAACTGTAAAGTTAGCAACATGGTTGTTAAGTGAATCTGGCTTCCCCTTTGACTTTGCTTGTGACACGGTCCAAAAAAAGGTGATCATGTGAACTCAGGAGACGGCAACCATTCTAAATATGAGTCAGTTGCCAAGTGTCTGAATTTTGATCGTGCGACCATTGGAATGCTGCAACAATTGTGAGTGTGAAAAATGGTCATAAGTCACCATCAGCATTGCCCAGGTATCTTAGGAGCCTAATGTTCCTCCTCCTAACAATGATATCATCCATTAGATACGTAAGTCACCGATATTTGCATGCAGTGAATGCGTCGTCCCTTGCTCCCCTCTGCAAAATCTCATAAATGAATAAGAGCATTCATCAAATATGTTTTAAATGGTTTTATGGACTCTGTTTACAGTAAACACATGTCCTTCGTTATAAAGGACAGCCCTTTATTTCAGAAAGCTGTCCTTTCAGTTTGTTTATTCTTCCAAAACTCACTTTTATCTTTTGTTTTGGACGCGCAGTTTTTACCATATAAATGGTATCGCTTCATGCACAGTGTTTTACATTCATGTGAAAAATACGGCAATTGAATTGCCTTTTTAAAATAAATTTACGTATACTATCTGATTTTAGACATTTTAATAGAATATGTGTTTCTGTAAGGTTGTTCTTTGTTCTACTCTTGAATTTTCTTTTTAAAAGCAAAGTTAGAAACATAAACAATTAGGTTTTTTCCTAATCCTTATCAATGTCTTTCAAGTTTGCCCATTTCCTGGTTTGGCTTTTATTCCCCCCCCCCCCCCAATGTAAACACTCTAACTACAACCTATCAAAGTCTCTCTCTCCCTCTCTCTATCTCTCTCTCTTCCTCTCCCTCTCCCCTCTCCCCTTTTCTCTCTTCCTCTCTCTCTTTTATCAGTCAGTCAGTCAGTCATTACATTTCTACAATCATAGGGCTGGAAGGGACCTTAAAGGTCTTCTAGTCCACCTCCCTACCCAAAGCAGGAGATCTTACGTCATCCCAGAAAATGATTGTCTAACTTTTTCTTGAAAATCTACATTGCCTATCTCACCTATTTCTGAACAACTTAATAAAACAATATAAGCACATGATTAAAAGCAAAAATTGGAAACAAAATTAACAAGGTTAAAATTTACCACTTAAACATGACAATCAAAGTTTAAAAAGTCCCCCAAATTAAAAGGTTATCAAGGCAGAAGGAGTGCCCTCCTTTCTTTTATCCTTTATTCTTACGTCACATCCCTTAGATTATCAACTACTTCTGCATTGCTATTGCATGCTGGCTTTGGTGGACATAAGCAAAGATTTTTCAAATATTAAAGTTTCTTTCATGAAAGGCCATAAATAATGCATCATGTAAGTTTTATACAAGGTCACCCAAATCACTTCAACTTCTGGACTACAATATTTATTTGTAAATAATTCACTCCCCTAATATGTTTTAGATGTTCTTTTTCCTTGTCATATTGCTTCAGTGTGCACATTTCTATAGCTGTATGAATCTAATAATTTTGGATGCCTGTGTGTAGGAACTATTCTGACTTTTGATTATATGTAAATGGATGTTTTTGGCTCAAGACTGGGATTATAATATTTTTTCAGTTAACAAATAATGCCTACTTTCATACAGACAAATTTCTGTTTAGATAGATTATTGTCATTTTCCCACAGCTTTGTTTATTTTTATATACAGAATTTTTTCAATGTGTGTCTGCAAATTATACAAACTATTTACTTTTTAGAAACAATCAGAAAGGATGGAGCTGAAAAGACAGAGCAAGAATGCGGTACTAAGACATCTCAAAAAGTGAGCATAGCTGTTTTGACTTGTTTTTTGTCATCTGGGGCTAGCCAGAACTTTGCGTTGGACACGAATCTAAGTGAAACCTGTGTCTGTAAGCTAGACTTTTAAAAGACAGATAGAATCTTAGCCTTTGTCTATCTCTGACCTCAGAAATCATGGCCTCGGTTTGCCTGGGAAAGTTGAAATGATGTATTTTGTTCAAAGTAGTGGCTGAGTAGGTTTCTGGGCTGCTTGTTCCCTTAAGCCCCATTTCTTGCTTTAAAATAGACACTTTTCTTGAGTCAGCAAGCCCAGATTTGCTGAGTCACTCACTGAACAACAGTCCTCATTAAAATACCATGACACTGTGCTTTCTCCAGAAATGCCAGTTAATGGCTTATATTACAATTTGGGGTACATTTGCAAGAGAACATTCCATCAACAAAGAATTGATATGAGCCCATTGTCTCTTCTACCTTTTTGGTGGCCAAGCTGTACGTTTATAGCACCAACGATTTTTCAGTTCGCTGATAGATTTTTATTTTATTTTTTTTCACAAGGAAAGCGTTGTTCCCTATTTTTCAGGACTGGTGGGCTTGAATGATCATGTGGCTCATTTTATGGAAAAAAAGGAAATCAAGCCACTAGGCAAAACCAGTTTATTTGTCTGGAAAAGCTATTACTTTATGAATGATTCATTAATTCTGTTCTACTTAGCCGAGGGACTTTCCCTACTTATTGTCTCACTAGGAAATAGGTAAGCACGATTATTGGGCAGCAGGTCGCTCATTGGAATCCATGCGATGGCAGTTCAAAAAAAACCCACAACTTGACACATCATGGGTGAAATATTTGTATTTAGATTGTGCCAAATGCCAAGAAATGTAGGCAAAGGAAGCTAAAGAATGTATGGGGGTGAGATTTAGTCCCTTTCTCTGCAGTTTATTGTACAACCAAATTAAGATGACTTGGCTTCCTGAATTGTACTTCCTTTTCTGTATTTGCACAATGCACTAAATGATAAACTATTGGATATCTCTAGTTTAATTAAAAGAGGGACTAGGTGTGACCTGATAGCAGTGTTCCAATATCTAAGACGCTAGCACGAGCATCTGAAGGCAGATAAAGAAGCAATGGATGGAAACTAATCAAGGAGAGAACCAACCTAGAACTAAGGAGAAATTTCTTGACACAATATTTAACAAGCATTTGTGTGAAATTATATAGGGTTTCTTGCTTGAGAGGGGATTGGACTAAGTCACTAGGAGACCTCCAAGGTCCCTTCCAGCTCTGTTAACTACTGTTGCAGAATTTACCATATTGGCTTTTAATATTTTAATTTCCCTTTCTCCCAGGTCCAAGAAAAATGTTCTTCTAAAGACTCAATGGAAACCAGAATGGTAACCACATCCTTAATTCCTACTTCTCTTTTTCTCCTATGTTGTTAAATTTGCCCAGTCCTGAAATCATTCACATATTAAGCATTGCTTCTTGATAAGTATCTAGAAATATGGAGCAAGGACAGGAAATGATGCTATCAGGATATGATCTATTGATATATCAGGATGCCAGTTCATTTGACTAGGTATTATGAAATACAGAACCAAAAAACATGATTTCTAATTTTGGCAGCAAATTGCACATAAACACTGGTTGGCCCTGCAAATTTAATCCTGTCTGTAGCTTAATGGGTCTCCATAATCTATTTTTATTATCCTTTGATTAATTTCAAATTGATTATCATGGGGCTCCACAGTATAGCCTAAATATGCTAACACATATCATTTGTGAGTTTTTTAAATGCAAGCTTGCAATACTTGAAAAAGAGAAGCCTGAATAGATTTTATTTGTTGGTTGGTTGGTTTAATTTCTGTGCCACCCATCTCCGCTACGAGGTGATTACGGGAAGCATAAAAATTTAGAAGAGATTAGATTTGAGCTTTGAGATGATAAAAGTGACATTAAATAGTAAGATAATGAAGAAATTAGAGGAGACAAGATTTCAACTTCTTGTATGTACCTTCATTGCTTTTAAAAATTGTCGTTTGCCTGTACATAGAACATATGCCTGGCCTCTTAAATCTGGTAACTGTCCAAATGTCTTTTTATTTTTAAAACATGACAATTACATTTCCCTCATTTTAGAGACGCTACACCCATTACAAAGAAACTGAATTGTCTAGGATCCCAAACGAAGTTTAATTTGCTATTGTTGGGAAATGTTGAGCCTCCCCTAAAAGTTAGTTTTCCAATTCTTTCCTATCCAACCTTCATCTTGGTAGAAGAATGGCAGGGAAAATATTGTAGCAGACAGGGTGGGGACTCTTTTCCATCCTTTCCTAGGAAACTCTACCATCTCCCCATCCCTTGGCAGTTCTCAAAGGCCAGAGGGCGGATCGCGATCTCCTTTCTTGTCTCCATTCAAGGGAAGTGCATAAGGAACATCTGTCTGTGAGAAGGCAGAGAGCAGGTCTCCAGAAAATGGAAATGCCTTTCTTGCCACGTCACTTTTCAATGGACATGTTTATATGGAAAGAATTCCACAGAATTTTTCATTTCCCCTTTGTGTTTTTCCTTACTGTATTTGGTAAAAAAAAAAATTGTGAGCCTTGAAAAGCATTTGAGCTTTCAAAAGTTCTTGTGTTTAATCTAATTAAGATTTATTGGTTAATTAACCCGGAGAGGCATATCAGTAACCTTCCCACTGGTTGAGAAATATTTTCACCCTACCTTCCATTTAATGATAAAGATTCAGCCTAGGTATGATTTGAACAGTAGCAGAATTAAATATTAAAATGAACCTCCCAAGACACTTTTCCTCTAACAACAGACATGTCTGTACTTTTGGATGACTAAAATACCGAGACTTGGAAGATGTAATGGTTTCCCTGTGAAGAATTATCATGAGCCATTACTGGACCAGCCAAGTGAATCCATTTGGTCATTAGTGGACCATTACTGGCCCAACAATAAATCCTATTGTCTTAGAGATCTGCAGGAAGATATGATTCACATGGCCAACTAGGGAGGCTTGTAAAGTGTACTTAAGACGTTTTCTAGTGTGGGAAAGAGGATCCTCTGGATAGTGAGTTTGGAGAACTCTGGAAACCTCTTCTCCCTTTGGGAATATTAGGTTTCCCTTTATACTTAAAGTAGGTGATTTTTTAAAAATCAAGTTGAGGTTTCTATTCCATGAAACTGGTTTATTCTTTAATCAAAATAAAACAACGTTTAAAAGAAATGTTTCTCCAGAGAAAATGTGGTTGATGTAGTTGCAGTTCTGTCAGTGCTGATGTGTGCAAAGTTGGGTAAAAGTGTGTAGAATACATAGAATTATTAAATCTACTCTGGAGTTGAGTGTTTACTGGCCAGATGCCCTTCCTGATGCCTACACGAAGTCACAGCAGATAGTTTCTCTTTATGCCTTGATAGAGAAATATCTGTCCCCAGAGGTGGGCTGCACTTACGTTGAATGGGGAAACATCTTTGGATCAATTAACTGCCACATAAACATGGTCACAATGACGCTTGCATCATTTTTACCTACCATTTTATAAGTTACAAATGTTTTCCTTTCTTACAAAAAGTTATTTTTTTAATTTACAAAAATTCAGATTTCCGATCAGGAATATGTAAGCAAAATCAGCAGTTGAGCAACATTTTTGAACACCAGAAATTCCTCACCAACCATATTACACTGGGAATTCAAACTTGGAGAACATGCAATAATGACAAAATTACCACCTCATATTAATAATAGATGTTTGACAAATTTAAGCAAGAATGGCTTCCATATATAGCACATATTACATCCAATTGATTTTACTTATCAGAAGGTTACAGAAGGGAATCACATAAAGCCCAAGACACTGCAAGTTGCAACCGTCATTAATATGAGTCAGTTGCCAAGTGTCTGAATTTTGATCACATGTTATGGGGATGCCGTAATGGTCATTAGTGTGAAAAACGGTCATAAATCACTTTTTCAGTGCCATTGTAACTTCAAACAGTCACTAAATAAACTGTTGTTAAGTCGAAGACTACTTGTATTTGAGGTGGGATTTGATCAATGCAGAATAAAGTTATATTCCTATATTTCACATGACTTAGAAAGCATAATTCTATTATTGTAATCTAAAATTTGATTAAGCTTTTTAGTGTCCAATCCCATTTCTTACTCATAAAGTATTCAATTTATAACTGGTTTACCATAATCTTTCATTAACACCCGACCACATATTTCCCTTCTTGTGCCCCCACATTCGTTTTCTGTTTCCTAGTAAAATAAATGTTCATTCTGAATGTTATCTTTTAAATATTTACCAATGTTGAATCATCAACAGTTGGTACTTACCTGTTTTATCTGTTCACTGAAAACGTTGAAGAGTTTCAAACACACACAATACTTTACTTCATCGATGAGCAGCATATTAGTATGATTGTCAAGTCTCTCCTGTATCCACTTATACTTATTTTGCTATTCAGTCTATATTTAACTGCTTAATCAAAATTTGAAAAAGTATGCTACCGAATGCTTTACTGAAATAAAAATCTATTATGGCTACAGAATTCTCTCAACTGATTAAATACAATTAAAAATTGAAATAACATTTGTTTGGCAAATCAGTATTCGTTATTAGTAGTTCCATCCTGTTAATTTGTAAGGCAACCGGGAGTCCACTATCTGAAAAGGTCAATAATCGTTAGCCCTAAGAGTAATGGAACCTTCCCAGAGCCCCTCCAAATGTTACCAAGTTGCAAGCATTAGTACTATTGAAGAGCAGAATAGCTAGATATAGAGAGAATAGTCATATTTTACTATATTTGATTAATCATATTATTATTATTGACCCAGATGTGTTCATTGACTTGGGGTATCTATTATTGACTTGAGTTAGTCCAGCAGAAACAGCCTTTCCTTCCTCAATGGGGCTAGCCTTGCTCTAAGTAAGATTTTTATGAGGGGTTGCCCATGGAGTAGATCCAGACCTCTCAGCTAGACTTCTAAATTTGAATAAGTGAAGTATATTATATGAAAAAAAACAACATCATTCAATGACTACTTGCAATCGAGCCCAATTTATAGTTCATTTTAAAGTTCTAAACTACCTATGGGCCGTATGCCTAAAGAGCTGATTTCACCTATCCATTACTCAATTTTGGAGCTTTGTATTCATTGGGTGTCAGATGAAAAAAAAAACATTATATGTTCAGACCTTTTAATATTTTTATTCTAAGAATGCTGTTTGCTGCCTCTTTCATACTTCTTTCTTTTATTTGTATGATAAACACAAACCGTATTAGCATTATTCCCTTATCTTTGTACCGAGTCCGGCGATCCATTTTTGTGAGCGAGGGGCAGTGTTGAAAATTTCAAAATATAAAAACCGAATGTGTAAATACGAAGATGAATTCTTGTATTAAATGTTTTCTTTGGTGGTTCTTGCAGACATGGCAAATGGACTTTGCTTCCAGCCAAGAAAACACGAGTGCACCAAAGAAGAAGAAAAAGAAAATCAGCACAACACTTGATTTGATTCTTGCCCCTCGAAAGTTATAACAGCCTCGGAAGCAGTAGCTGTGGTTGTAATGTACCTGGACAGTAGTTTCTGATCTGTTACCTACTTTGGGTAAATTTCTACAGACAGTATATATTTGGGACAATGGCAGTTTTGAGCCCAGTTGGAATAGGGGAAAAATGGGCCCCTATTAACTCAGCTGCCTTGAAGCTATATAAACATTTTGCCATCTCTCATTCTTGTCTTTGATAAAAATTTCTGTCAATGTAATGAGATTGTATCACCCTGTCAGTTAACAGTTTAAAAGCTTAGAAATACAGGACGGTACCAGAGATGTTTGTTGTGGATTGTTTTACATGGAGGAGAATGCATTGGAGATGTGTTTGTGTTCTGTGTGTTCGCCCCATTTTCTCATTATTTTCGAATAAAAGAATCGCATGTATAGCTCTCATTCTTAACCACAGACTGGGTTTCATTAATAATTGCATTTCTTGGTGGCATTATTCAGTAGGGTATACGGAGCCACCAGTTATCAAAAACACCAGTGCTAATTTAAATAGCTATCAGTAACTAGATTCTAACTTGATTAAGCTAAGCAAGAACCCATTTCCTCAGCTTGCACGCCTAGACTTATCTCGATTCTCATCTTCGTCATTTCATTTTCCTGTAATGGTGTGTTTTTTTTCTAGGTACTTTTGCTTCTTTTCACTTTTTTTGGGGGGGGCGGGAAGTTGCTCTTTCATGTATATTTGTAAAGCATACTGCTCCACACAATATTGGTGCAAAACTTTCAGAGATTTTTCATGCAAAGCTTTCTGATCTTCCCCTTCCCCTTTGTAAATGATGGAACTGATCTTCTAGTGTCAGAGATAAAATCTAGCAGGAAGAGCTCGTCAGTTCTGGTTAAGAAAAAAAAGATGATCGTGTTAAACGATAGCTTTAAGTTATTCACCAAAAACAGACATAAATTGATGGATTGTATCTGCAGCTAGTATTTATATGACAGATCGTTATTTTGTTTATTGCGCTGATATCAACTGTGTACCCTAACACAGGCAGTGCCTGAAGTGCATGTGGTTTTTTCTTGCACCTTGCTTTAGAAATCGAGAATCTTCTACGCACATGCCATAAAAATTGCTGTATATTGAGCAATTTCTACAGCACATTTCAGACTATGAAGGACCCTTACAATACAGATACAGCTAGTACTTCTGCTTGTGCTTCTTGTCTACGCTACGTCAAAGGGCTAACATCAGTCCTGCAAGCCTGAAAGTACCCCTCCCATCCCTTGCTTTTACTCTCCCCAAAACTAGGGTTTCTTCTGAGATGCATTCTCTACCCCCTCCTCCTTTGGTTTCAAATTCCACTTATCAGACCATTGTCTAGGCTGCAGCTCTTCCTCCTCCCAAAGGTCATTCCCACTCTAAAGAATATTTTTTTTTCTGGAATGCTTTTCTTATCACCCACCCACAATGGCGTCTTTGGCTCCATTCTGTTCAGGTTTAGGAGAGTTATCTTGCTGATGGACAGACACAGTCCCAGGACCCTTTATGCAGTTTCTTTCCAAACATTCAGCTGGGTCGCAAAGAATAAAACAGACTTGAGTTTTGTGTGATTGTACCCTACAGTACAGGGCTGCAATAATCCAGATTCCCCTGGAGGGCAGCAATGGAAAACAGAAACCATCTTCTGGTTCCTTGGAATTCTGCAACCCAAGTATAACAGACCCATTAAAGGTAAGTGCTGTCTTCGAACATAGAATAAGAGAGTTGGAGGTCTTCTAGTCCAACCCCCTGCTCAAGCAGGAGACCCTATACTATTCCAGACAAATGGTTATCTACTTTACTCTTAAAAACCTCCAGTGACGGAGGACCCATAATTCTGGGAGACAAGCTACTCCCTCGATTAACCATTCTCACTGTCAACAAATTGCTCCTTAATGCTCGGTTGGATCTCCCTTTGACGATCTTCCCTCCGTTACTTCTTGCCTTGTTTCTTATGTTCTGTCTGAGTGAGAAAAGCAGCAGGAGAAACTGTGAGGTGTGTGACCCAGAATCGAAATATTTTCCATTTCAACTCTCGACCAACTTAACACAAGCAATGCAAAGTTTTGTGTGTGTGATGCAAGTCACAGCCTCCTTTACCTTGCTTCGAGAAACTGCTAAACGTGGGGAATTCTCCCACAAACCTTCCCTTTCCTCTATGCCTTGCAAACACGTAATACACCTGCCTTCACCGAATTCTCTTACTCACCTCACCAGCCAGGAATCGCTTCCTGAGTTAAAGTCACACTGCTTTTCCGGAAAAGACACTCAATGCTAGCCACTTCCTTATACTTCAACCCAATCTCAAGTTTTCAAAACAGAGTTACCGGGCAAGGCGATGATGTGTGATGTGGGTCTAGACCTACATTCATGATTTCACCTTCCTCACTTGCTGTAGCCTTTTCCTTTGAGGTGAAATGGCCTCCTCCTGTTCACCTGGTTTAGAAAGGGCATGACAAGCACAGGTACTTCTTGATTTATTTATCTAACAAAGGTTCAAAATTGCAATGCCCTCAGGAAAAGCGACTTACGACATCTACTTATAGCCGTCGTACCACTCTGGCACTTTGTAATTGCAACTGGCAACGGATTCACCTTTGTGACCGACTGTGATGTCCTGTGATTGCCACTCGCCCTCTTTTCTGCCAATTTCCAAGCAACAAAAATGCCCGTTTGGGAGAGCTGGATTCACTTAAGGACTGCATAAGCACTCAATAACCTGGTAACCAATTGTTATAAAGTTTGATCTGACTTCATTCACAATCCCAATGAGTTTCAGTGGAAATTCCAATACTAGTGATGTGCATCAGTCTAGGACTATGTGTGTGAGCTCAGTGGAGACCAGTCCAGGATTACTGAATTGCTTTTCTTTTCATTACAGGGAAAAGTAGGGGACTGTACCAAGCAGAAAAAAAATGGTTTCCATATGCCAAAGTTTCCTGCTCTGCAGAGCCAAATCTCATCTGATTTGTCTGGTCAATGGAGTTTTGACCTTTCTTAATTTGCAGTGAGTAATAAAAGTTCCAGATTGTCATGCAGCTCCTTGCATAGTTCATTCAGCGATGATGTAGGAGACACAGGGCTTCACCCACTTAGTTCTCACCTCCACACTCAGCCAGGCATCGTTGGGCAAAAGTGGTGATTCACCTCTTGACAATTCCTTTCTTCTGCTATGGTTTCTCATGATCTCATTGGGCAGCACCTGGGTTCTTTTCAGGAAGCTCCCCCCCCCACACACACATAAAAAATGTTCAAAGGGTTCAAGAAGTGAGAAAATATACCTCCGTGAAAAGAGCTGATTGGAGTTGGGCAGCATCCAAATTGAAATAAATAATCTTTGTTTTAAAGCAAGAGCAAGCTCTTTTCTTCAAGGTTATTAGGAAGCCTCGCTCCTTCATTTTCAGCTCAAAACAATATCTAGTACTGAGCAGGGAAGTACGGGTAGCCCTCAACGTACGACCACAATTGTGCCCCAAAAATTTATGTTGCTAAGTGAAACATTTGTTAAGTGAGCTTTGCCCCGTTTTATGACTTTTCTTACCACATTTGTTAAGTGAATCACTGCAGTTCTTAAATTAGTAACCTGGTTGTTAAGTGAACCTGGTTTCCCCATTGACTTTGCTTGTCAGAAGGTTGCAAAAAGAGGATCACATGACCCCGGGGCACTGCGACCGTCATAAATATGAGTCCGTCACCAAGCATCCAAATGTCAATCACCTTGACCATGGGGATGCTACAAAGGTCGTAAGTGTGAACAACGGTCATAAGCCACATTTTTCAGTGGTGTTGCAACTACAAATGGTCACTAAATGAACTGTTGTAAGTCAAGGACTACCCGTATAAGGCAAAGTGGACTATAGCCTATCCATTCAGTAACCAATCTACCCTCTTGTTATGATGAAAGAATTCAAAGGCAGTTCTGTGGTCATTAAGTGAATCCAGTTTCCCCCATTGACTTTGCTTGTCAGAAGCCATTTGGGAAGGTTGTGGTGATCCCATGATCCCAGGATGCTGCAACCATCCTACATGACATGCCAGGTGCCTGAATTTTGATCCCATGACCCTGGGAATGCTGCAACAGGCATCAGGGTGAGGACTGAAAAAGTCACTTTTTTCAGTGCCGTTGTGACTTTGAATAGTTGAAATTTCAGGACTACTTGTAATGATTATTTGAAAAGTTCGTTTTGATGGAAAGGAAGAAGTCAATGGTTTTGACTGGCATGTGCCCTAACCTCCCTAAGCTCCCCCATACGTATACCACATCTCCAAGACTTGAAACGTACCAACACACACACAAATAATTCTTGGAGATGGATTCAGTCTATATTTCCATTTCTTCCTATAAGACAATTTGGTTTCCAGTTTAAGAGAATAATATGCAGTATACATCTCTCTGGTGATCTGGAAACTTGGAAAAAGAGTGTTGGCTTGCTCGTTTGCTTTTAGCAAATAATTTATACACAGAAACCTGCAGTTTTTTCTTAGCATGAGATTATTAGATTAAGATAGGGTCTGTACTTTGTGGCTTAAAGCCACAGAAGTTTAGAGCAGATATTGTTTGGCCTTAACTATTACACAAAACAAGCGGCTTCACAGTTTTAGCCATGCAATATCTCTCTTCTCTTTTTTTTTTTCAGAAGTCACTGGAGCTACAGACTCAGCATAATTTTACCCCAGATATCGGAAATTACTTCAAACCAACATTCTTTTTGAACATCGGAAGGAAGACTCGGTAAGTACATTGACCAATATTTGCCCAGCAGAACTGAAAAAGAATTATACCACATTTGGAAAACTATCCATTTTTGGTCACCACAATACAAAAAAAGATATTGAGACTCTGGAAAGAGTGCAAAGAAGAGCAACAAAATTGATTAGGAAACTGGAGGCTAAAATATATGAAGAACAGTTGCAGGAATTGGGGAGGTCTAGTTTAGTGAAAAGAAGGGCTAGTGGTGATGTGACAGCAGTGTCCTAATATTTGAGTTTATCCCAGTTTTTGTTAGGAATAATAGAGCAGGAGGAATAAAAGTAATAACGGACCTGCATCTTACCACATCTTTCTACAAAATGGGCAAGAAAACAGCAACTTTGAAGAACAGTTAGTGGGTGAAAAAAATCGTCTAATAAAGCATTATAAGAGGCTGGATTGGCTATCTCAGCCATGAGTCAAACTAAACAGAATAATGTCCAATTTGCAAATGAATGAAGAAGCATGAAGTAATTAGCTAAGTCATGTCCACTAAGTCATGTCTCTCAATATGAATGAACTGAATTTCTCTGGATGTTACTAATCCTGCTCTGCCAGCTCTTTGGCGTCATTGTTTTTCTGACTCAGGGCTTTTCTGCTTGCAAATCAGCACGTCAAAAGTATAGGTGTTCACCCGCTTCCTCTGTCCGTGGTCACTAGCCACGGTAACAGCGAACAGCGTGGGTCCTGGAGCATGAATAGCAGGCAATTCAAACCACTGGCATCTTCCCAGGAGCAGACTCGTGAGATTTAAGAAATCCTAATGCTGAGCCAAAAAATTCCCATCCGCTTGTGGAAATCACGCAAAGAGGCCAAAATGCAAAGTTGAAGTTCAGGGCCTTTTGATGTCCCTCTCTATTAAACTAGTCCTCCTATTTGGTTTCCTTGATGATGAGTGTGAATGTTTCTCCAAGCCATGGTGGTTTCCATGTTTGTTTCTGTCTTTTTTTTTTCTTACAATCCAACGGGCAAAGAAAACATCTAACTAAGTACCCATGTTTCATAGAAGCAAAGCACGTTGTGGTTGGCAATGATTTCAAAAGAATTAAACTCCTAGGTTGACATGCCCCAATTCTTTTTCATCAGCAGGAAACATCACTGTGATACAACCCGAGACATTTCTCTTACACTTCCTAAACTTCCCCTCCCTATTTAATAAACTCTGTTGGTTGTGATTGGGCTGAGGAAAATGCCCATTATTTTCACAGATAAAAGTGTCTAAAGGAATAGAGTAGAGTAGAGTAGAGTAGAGTAGAGTAGAGTAGAGTAGAGTAGAGTAGAGTAGAATAGAATAGAATAGA
>JANHFL010005102.1:5539-28236 GCA_032468155.1 Oxyrhabdium leporinum
CAAAGAATTCACACGGGAGAAAAACCCTACAAATGCATGGAGTGTGGAAAGAGTTTCACTCTGAGGGGAAGTCTCGTGAATCATCAAAGAGTTCACACGGGAGAAAAACCCTACAAATGTACGGTGTGTGGAAAGAGTTTCACTGTGAGGGGATATCTCGTTAATCATCAAAGAGTTCACACGGGAGAAAAGCCCTACAGATGCCTGGAGTGTGGAAAGAGCTTTACTCAGGGGGGACACCTCCATCAACATCAAATAATTCACAGGGGAGAAAAACCCTACAAATGCCTGGAGTGTGGAAAGAGCTTTACTCACGGTGGATACCTTCGTCAACATCAAAGATTTCACACAGGAGAAAAACCCTACAAATGCATGGAGTGTGGAAAGAGTTTCACTCTGAGGGGAAATCTCGTTAATCATCAAAGAGTTCACACAGGAGAAAAACCTTATGAATGTCTAGAATGTGGAAGGAGCTTTAGTCAGATGAACAATCTTTATAGACATCAGAGAATTCACACGGGAGAAAAACCCTACAAATGCCTGGAGTGTGGAAAGAGCTTCAGTGTGAGGGGAAATTTTTATAATCATCGAAGAATTCACACGGGAGAAAAACCCTACAAATGCCTGGAGTGTGGAAAGACCTTTACTCAGGATGGAAAACTCCGCCAACATCAAAGAATTCACAGCGGAGAAAAACCATATAAATGTCTGGAATGTGGAAAGAGCTTTACTCAGGGTGGATACCTCCATCAACATCAAAGAATTCACACGGGAGAAAAACCATATATATGTCTAGAATGTGGAAAGAGCTTTACTCAGGGTGGATACCTCCGTCAACATCAAAGAATTCACATAGGAGAAAAACCGTACAAATGCCTAGAGTGTGGAAAGAGCTTTACTCAGGATGGAAATCTCCGTCAACATCAAAGAATTCACACGGGAGAAAAACCATATAAATGTCTGAAATGTGGAAAGAGCTTTACTCAGGATGGAAACCTCCATCAACATCAAAGAATTCACATAGGGGAAAAACCGTACAAATGCCTGGAGTGTGGAAAGAGCTTTACTCAGGCTGGACACTTCCGTGAACATCAAAGAATTCACATGGGAGAAAAACCATATAAATGTCTGGAATGTGGAAAGAGCTTTACTCAGGGTGGATACCTTCGTCAACATCAAAGAATTCACACAGGAGAAAAACCATATAAATGCCAGTGTTGTGGAAAGAGCTTCCGTCAGATGGGCAGTTTTTATAAACATCAAATAATTCACACGGGAGAAAAACCCTACAAATGCCTGGAGTGTGGAAAGAGCTTTACTCAGGGTGGATACCTCCGGCAACATCAAAGAATTCACACAGCAGAAAAACCATATAAATGCCAGTGTTGTGGAAAGAGCTTCCATGAGATGGGCAGTTTTTATAAACATCAAAAAATTCACACTGGAGAAAAACCCTACAAATGCCTGGAGTGTGGAAAGAGCTTCAATGTGAGGGGAAATTTTAATAATCATCAAAGAATTCACACTGAAGAAAAACCTTATAAATGTCTGGAGTGTGGAAAGAACTTTACTAACAGAAGAAATCTTTATAAACATCAAAGAAACCATTCAAATAGTTAAGTACTGGTATATTCCCAAGTATTTAACTTTCTTAACAGAAAGATGAGCAATGATAAAAGAAGACAATTATATAAAACTACTTAAGCAAATAAAATTAGATTTGGAAAAATGGAAAAATTTACATCAATGCTGGGAAGGATTGCTACGGTAAAAATGAATATCCTACCAAAATTACTTTTCCTGTTGCAAACATTACCTATAAAAATTGAAAAGAAATTCTTTGATGATTTGAATGAATAAGTTTTGAAATTTATTTGGCAAGGAAAAAAAGCAAGAATAAAATTAAAACTGTTACAAGAATCTAAAGAAAATGGAGAGTTTGGACTACCAGATTGGTTCTTATATTATCAAACATGTGACTTAGTATGGAAAGAGCTTTACTCAGGGTGGACACCTCCGTCAACATCAAAGAATCCACTCAGGAGAAAAACCATACAAATGCCTGGAATGTGGAATTACACCTAAAAAGGCAGGTGTGTGGATACTTACACTTCATTGCCATCTCAAATTGTATGTGCCAAGGTGAACAAGGACTGCATCATCAACTCAAATATTCCAGGGTATATAAACTTCTGAAACATTTTACTATTCTTTCCATAACCAGTCAGTAAATAGTAACCACATTGGCTCAGTTTTACTATTGTTTTACTATTGTTAAATAAAGGAACATTTTACTATCTCCTTTATTCTTATTGTTTGTTTAGCAGTTTTGCTGTTCTGTATTACCTCATAGTTTAATTTGAATTATATTACAAATTAAGTGTTTTGCATGATCACATTTTTTCTTATAAATAAGTCCACATCTTGCAAATTGTGCAAGGGATATGAGACCAACAGTATTCAATTGTACATTCTTATATAATCATTGCAAATTTAATTCAGTCAATCAATGGTGCTGTAATTTAATATATTACTTAGCAAGGTGAGCCAGAGTTGATCTCTCTTTCAGTAGTAGAGGTTCATGCTGAAGCCAACCTTCAACAGCAACAGCCCCTTTATCTTCTCTTCCTGGCTCTGTAAATATACCCCAAGTATGAACTACTTGCATCTCAGCCTTTCCATCTTGGCTGGAACACATCTCTCCCAACACAGTTGATGGGCAGCAAGCAGAGAAGCCAGATGTATGAAGCAGTATCCAAAGCTGCTTCCTTTCAGGTAACTTCTCAGTGCCAGATGTAACCCCTCTCCAAAGTAGCTTTGTGATCCAGCTTTAGAGACCTTGCTAAGTTTTGCTAATTACTATTTTTAATGCAATAGAATGGGGAATGTTTGAACACATGACATACGATAACCTTACTACCTTTAATTGACTTGTAATCACTTCGTAAGCCAGACAAATCTTATTTCATTCTTTGACAAAATCATTAAATTTGTGGACTAGCGAAATGCTGTGGATATAGTGTATTTGGATTTCAGTAAGGCATTTGACAAAGTAGACCACAGCATACTACTTGATAAATTATAAAAATGAGTTAGATAGCATCAATGCCAGATGGATTCATAACTGACAGACAAACCACACTCAACATGCAATCCTTAATGGAACTGTACCTATTTGGAGGGAAATAAGCAGTGGGATTCTCCACAGTTCTGCCTTAGGCCCAGTACATTTCAACATCTTCATAAATAATTTAGATGGGATATAAGGAGAACTCATTAGATTTACAGATGACAGCAAGCTGGCAGCAATAGCCAACACTCCAAACATAGGCTCAGGAACCAGATGGATCTTGATAGTCTTCAACACTGGGCCCATGTAACAAAATGAAATTCAACTATGAGAAAAGTTAAGTTTTACGCAGACAAGAAGAAGCAAATGTACAGGTAAGCCGACCAGTAAAAAGCACGTCTTAGTGAGTATATGCTGTATTCCATTGGAAAGGTACAATTAAGATGAATACATTAGTAGCTTGGTTAATAAGGCCTCCTTCAGAAACCGGATTTTGACTAGATGAGGATGAAAGAAAAGTGCTAACGTTAAGCAAACAAATAAGGGATGTAAAAAGAAAAAAGCAGGGTGTGCCTGTGAGCTATTTTGAAAATGTGTGGAATGGAGGCCAAGGGGTGGAATTGAAAATAAAGTCCAACTTCTTGCTAGCAAATAAATGAAGCCAGTCAGGACAGGATCTGTGAAAGAGATCTTCAAGAATCCAAACAGAGAATTGCTTATTATTGGAGCAAGACGAAAGAAAACAAAATCAAACCAGATCCCACAACCCAGAAATAAACTGGGAAAATCTGCAAGGAAACATGATGTCTAAAAATAAAATTTAGCATGGATCAAGGAAGAACTTGTAAGTAATCTGCATTCAGGGTTGGAAAGCTTTATTCAGGCAAAGTGTTAATATGAGGAATGTTCCAGATGGCTTCTTAAAACGTTCACTTATCTTTGAGAGGTGATAAGGTTTATAAGTACTGGGAATCCTCAACTTAAAAACTAGAACAGGTGAAAAAGTTAACCTACCACATTTTTCACTTTTCCACATTACTTTGACTATTCTTGCATTTTGCAATGACAGTTGGCTTGGTGAAGGAGAGTAATACATTCCAAATAATACAGAAAGATACTGATTTTTTATGAAGGAAGCCATAGCCAGGAAAAAGAAGGCAGGAGAAATAAATGGATCAAAATGTGTTCAGAAAGAAAACAGCTTTATTTGTAATTTCCTGGAGCAAAATTAGAAATGAATAGACTCCCCCTCCCCTCCCAAAATTGAGAAGGAGAATCTACTGGATCCAGAGCCATCTGTGGACTGCGGTGGTGCATGAACAGTTGTGTATTGCATGATCACAATGCAAACCCTGCTTTTTTTGAGGAGCAACATGACAGAGGAATTAAAAAGGCTGTCCAGAGTTTGAGGAAGATTTCAATTAAACACACCAAGCCAGTGTGTGTCTGCTGTGGAAAAATTAAATTCCCTGCTTGAGATGATCCCAAACTAAGCTGAAAATCTGCAATAGGGGCATGGGGTTTTTTCTCCCAATTGCTGTGATCACCCTCTAGAATAGTGTCTACTTTTCCAAGTCCCAGATTTCAAAAACTAGAGTGGAAAATGGAAAGCATACAAAAAAGGACAAATTGATAAGTGTGGTGGGTTGATAACCACCTCTACACAGTATTTTTCAAACTCGGAAACTCTTAAGATGCTTGGACTTCAACTCCCAGAATTCTCTAGCCAGCATGACTCACTGGGGAATTTTGAGAATTGAAGGCCACACATCTTAAGACTTGCTGAGTTTGAAAGACACTGCTCTCATAGGACGGGAGTTTGGGGCGCTTTACCATAGAAAAAAGGGAAAAATTGGAAGATGCATGAAGGGTTATAAAAGTATCCCCAAAAATCCACATTTAAACTGATAGTTTACAAGAAAGGGGTATTTGAAATGGAAGATCTGCATGATTGTTACAGTTGATCAAAAGCCCTACGTGGATTGTAGACAATTTAGCTGAGGAGTCTTTTGAATTTGAAGATTTAGCTACAGACAATTGATCTCTACCTATAAATGGTTTGTCTGTGAATTCTTTTTCAATAATCCTAAATATCTGGTAACGGGAAAGAATTTTTTGCAGGTTCTTGGGCTTCCTTAAACTCTGCAAAAAATATTACAGGAAAATTTATTTTGGAAAGAACAAGTGTAATGTTCACATTCAAGGTTGTTAGCACGAACTGTCTCTGGAGATTTCCTTATCCCAAGAGCCAAAGGTAACCTCTATCTAAAATATATTGTACTGGCCACTGTAAACTACAACAGAACGCATGTAGTCCTCGTTTAATGATGCTAAGAACTGAAACTCCATTGTTAAGCAACTCACTCAAGTTTAAAATCATGTGACTCTGCCACTTAGTGCTGACAGTTATGGCAGTTCCTGTTCTTAAGTGAGGACTGTGTGGGTTATTAACAAAGGACCTTATGTGACCATAACTTCCAATTTCCTGCTGGCTTCCCCATTGACTTTGCTTGTTGGAAGCCTGACAGGGAAGGCTGTGAATTACAATCCCGTGACAATGGGATGCTGCAATGGTCAGAAGTATGAGATGCTTGCTGACTGCCTGAAACACAAATGTGGCAGCGTCAGACTTCCTGCTGGCTTCCCCATTCATTTTGCTTGTTGGAAGCCAAAAGAGAAAGCTGAAAATTATGATCACATGACAAGTTGAAACTGACAGAAGTCTGGGCCGATCACAGCTTCTGAAGCACAATTATGTGACTGCAGAGGTACTGTGATGGCCACAACTTTGAGGATCAGTTGTATGTACCACCATTGTCACTGAATGAGTGGACATGAACATGGACTACCTGTATAGCATAGCACCACTGAATTTTCTCAAGCATCTCAATGTAATAAAAGAGCATCAGATATCTTAATATGAAGTCAGATTCAAAGCAGTTCTAGCTGAAGCGATGGATAATTCTGCAGTAGAAACTACTATACAGATCTTATTGCTTCGACTGGCACTTCAAATATAGGTCCTTGGAGTGATTCTGAATGAACAAGAAGAATCCATGCCATTTCTGAAGTCACCTTCACACCATCATGGAGACTATCTTTGAAATGAAATGTAGGGATCCTGAGGTCTCTGGAAGAATCACAATCCTAAGCTTTGGTAAATCACAACAGCTATGCTGGTGAATTCCAGCTGGACATGTGGCATTTAGTCTGAACATGTATGAGAACATCTTCCCAGCCTCAGATATTTCTCCAGCCTCGCCTCCTAATTGTCTCACCTCAGCAGCAACAGGCTGTAAGTGATGAGGCATGATGTACAGGAAGGCAGGTGAGAACCTGGAGAAGTATCCAAGGTCAATGCATGGAGAAATGTTCTGATGTCAATCACCCAAATTTGCAGTTTTGCAGCATGTTTCATCTTAGAAACCTCCTGAAGTTAAAAGAGATTAGAAATGTCATTTGTGAAAGAGTTTAAGCAGCTGGAGAGATTTCAAGCAGCTTTTGAGTAGCTTAATGTAACAAAGGGAAGTTTCCAATCAGCCTGATATTTATCTCGGATGTGTTCACAACTAGAGAATGACTGCTCAACAACAACCAAAGGGAATATTGTAGATTTAGTCTATATTCCCAGCATGTTTTTTTTTCTAATACACGATTGTTTCCAGCTAATTAGGTCTTTGCTTGAGTCTTCAGCCATGGTGTCTTACTGGTTAAATACCTGTTGAAGCTTTTCTTGATTTGATTGGATTTTATCATCTGTTGGCTTTGCTTGATTGGCCTTTAGGTGGACCTAGGGCTTCTGAAGCTAAGAAGCAGTGAGGTCTTTGAATCAGGCATTTTGCAGGAGAGAAAGTATGTAGCTGCTAGAGATGGCAACATCTCTACTTGTGAGTTGATGCTAAAATGAATGGAAAGAGACAGATAAGGCCAGTGCCTTCACAAGGCAGTGTGTTTTTCACCTGACCTATTGATAAATGTCTGTGGAGATTCTCAGTCATCCAGGATGGTTGTCCCAAAGATGCTTTTTCAAGAGGCCACTGGACTTTTTTTCTTTGAAGATGTTTTGCTTCTCATCCAAGAAGCTTCTTCAGCGTTTCATTTCTCATCCAAGCTGAAGAAACTTGTTGGATGAGAAGCGGAATGTCTTCAAAGAAAAACCAGAAAGTCCAGTGGCCTCTTGAAAAAGCACCTTTGAATTGACCTATTGATAGTTTAACTTTTTGTCCTTTTGTGTATAAGGGAGGTATAAGGAAATATCTTCGGTCTTTCTCTCTCACATGATTGTCTCTCTTCAAGATGTAGTTTAGGAAGAAATAAGGCCTACCTTTTTACTTCAATGTAATGAATGTCCAGTAGAATTCACTGTTAGCTGGACTAAGCCTATAAATCCATATCAGAACCGGGGTGACACGATAGCAGTGTTCCAATACTTGAGGGGCTGCCATAAAGAGGAGGGGGTCAACTTATTTTCCAAAGCAGCAGAAAGCAAGACAAAAGATGGAAACTAACCAAGAAGAAAAGCATCCTAGAATAACCAACCAATGGACAAGCGTGCCTTCAAAAGTTCTGGCTGCTCCACTGGAGGCTTTTAAGAAGACACCCATTTGTCCAGGTTGGAATAGGGTCCTGCTTGGACAGAAGGTTGGATTAGAAGACCTCCAAAGTGCCAACTCTGATGTTCTACATTCTGCACCTGATCACTATGTTATGAATATTTTTACTTCTTCCAGTGGGATACTCTGTTTCTTAAATACTCAATATGTTTTCAATGCTCTGCTTATCTTTTGGAGCCGGTGTTCCATCTGAGGCTCCAGCTGAATTCAAACCTTAAAACTTTAGAGTCCATTATGCTGGGTCCAAAGTTGTTAACATGATTTGTAATCCTTGGTGTTTAAGAGATACATTCCTCAGATCTGGAAGAAAGGTGAAAGCTCAAAACATCTCCAGGATCTGATGCAGACAAATCAACCCTGAGATTGAGATTGATGATCTCTTTTGAAGTCAGTTGGCTTTTCTTGAAGGGAGAAGTAACTGCAAGATGCATGCAGTTGCATGAAACAGCCTGGGGAGTAAGAGATAAGTAAGGAAACATGAATATTACTAACTGAAGTATGAAAGGTGTTTCTAGGCCTGCTTGTGCAACACAACCTGGGCATATTGCCAGACTCAACTAATGTAGCATGGAAAAAAATGAAATATATTGGAGTAGAACTACTCAAGAGCATCTAATTTACTAGGACTAGGGGTTGCCACAAAGAGGAGGGGGTCAAGCTATTCTCCAAAGCACCTGAAGGCAGGACAAGAAGCAACGGATGGAAATTAATCAAGGGGAGAAGCAACCTAGAACTAAGGAGAAATTTCCTGTCATTGAGAACTGTTAATCAGTGAAACAGCTTGCTTTCAGAAGTTGTTGATGCTCCATCACTGGAGGTTTTTAAGAAGAGATTGGGCAGCCATTTGTCTGAAATGGTATAGGATCTTCTGCTTGAGCGTGGGGTTGGACTAGAAGACCTCCAAGGTTCCTTCCAACTATGTCATTCTGTTATTCAGCTTTAATGGGTAGCAACATATGGGCAATCTGATCTAGTATTAAAACCTAAATATTGTAAAGTCAGATCTAGTTAGTACTTCAACTGGAGGCCATCAGAGAAAACCATAGCTGTGGACTAAGTGGAAAGTAAATAATCCACATGCTGCAATAGGTCAATGCCAACACAAATCACTTCCATATTGTCACCCAGAAAATAACATGGATGAATCCATGAATCCACCAGGAATCAAACTTAACTTGAAGATATCTCAGAAGGTGGAAATCTTTAGTTTGACTTTGGCGGATATCGAAAGGCTACACGGGGTTAGATATTTTGGACGCTTTGATATGACACCATCAAGAAATCCCAGATCTGCAAACTAAACAGGAAAGCTGAAAAAAAAATATCCCAAGAGGCCGCAGCAAACCAACTCCAAGCTCAGGCTGAAAAATGACCATCATTGGATCTGCCTGTCAGTACTTCTGCTATTTCCACACTGACTAACAATACCATACAATATATATATCAAGAAAAAGAGATAGGTACATGGCTTAGGAAAGACCAGCTGCTCAGAAGTGAGTCTTACAATCCAAGTAGTACTCTTAAGGACCGATGTCTTTTGTAAGCCACAATGAAATCAACATGGCGATACAGGAATCCTGATGTTATGCCATCAATGAAGTGATGATGTCCATCGCACCACTGGGTGTTAGAAGTGCATAAGTTGAGTCGTTTGATCCCTGTGTCACCATTTGTCCCATCTATGGACACCAATGCTCTTGGCCCTGCTCCAGAAAACATTCCGCAAACCGCCCTTCCTTCTTTCACCCACAGATTGTCCTCTCACTCAAGCAGCACCTAAATGAGGTCATCTTTTTTTCTCCTTTGCTCCGTTCTTTTGAAGCCGACCATATTTGGTAGCAAGGATTCTTTGGTGTCTTCTCAGTTGACCTTCCAAGCCATTGACCTGGCAGCAAAGAAAATCAGGAGAGCGATTAATAGTACCAGGTGGGAAGCAATAAACATGGCAGCGATTCTTAATTTAGTGTCCTTCAAGGATGCTAGACCAGGGGTGTCAAACTCCCGGCCCATGGGACGGATGCATCGCATGCTGGCCACGCCCACTCCCGGTTTAGCAAAAGTTGTGATACGTCATGTGACGAAGACGTGACAACGTGAGTTTGACACCCCTGTGCTAGATTGTTGCCACAATGGCCTGCTGTTGCCCACAATAGTATGATGGAAAGTGTAGTTTAAGACACCCAGAGAGTAAAAGATTGAGGAAAGCTTCAATAGAGATAACCTAACGGATTGATTTGATGACTAGAGTCCCAAGTATATAGTGGTTTATGTTATCACGATTAGGAAAGTCATCATCGGCAAGGTTTTTGCTAAGTCCAAATCCTAAGGTCCACAAAGCCAGTAACATAAAATACCATCATAAAAAAATGTTGCCAACTTTATCTATTTATTAAATTTATATGCTGCCCGTCTCCTTGATAGAGCAACTCTGGGCGGCTTACAGAAACTTCAGATTCCATAAGAGGTTTTGGATAGTCCTCACAGATGAAACAACGATCCCTTACAAATGTCAAGGACTTTGAAACAAGGTGGTATAACCCAGATCTCCCCACTCGTGTACCTGTTTCCGAAGAGAAAAGATAGTTTGTTCAAGTTCCTTCACTAAAGATTTGAGGTCTTCTTCTGGGTTCAAAGGTGATTCCTCCACCCTAACAAGAAGTGAATAAAAGAAAGACTAGAGCTTTGCCGGAGTGCATGGGTGTGCGTGAGTGAGAGAGAGTGTGTGTTTGTATGGGAGTTTCAGATAAACTTAGGGGAGAGATATCCTGCTTAGAGAACCAAATGACTATTAGGTGGAAGCAAAGGGTTGAAGGAAATGCTAACCCTTTGCAATTTTAATCTTATTTTTAGATTTTTATCCCTTGTGTGTCTAATCACACTTGATCAATAATTCTATTTTCTCCTTCTGTTCTGTTCTGCTCTACCCACCTTTCTTATTTTTATAAATATCTCAAGGCAGCCGACATTCATAATATTACTTCCTCATTCTATTTTCCCTACAAAAAAACAACCTGTGAGGTGGGTTCGGTTGAGAGAGAAGGATTGGCCCTTAGTCACCCAACTGGCTTTCATGCCTAAGGTGGTACTAGAGCTCACAGTCTCCTGGTTACTAGCCTGGTGCCTTAACTACTAAAGCAATAACCACTAGACTATACTGCAGTCATGTGGAATTTCTCAAACCACATCTGGTAGCCTTAGACGAATGTTTCTCAACTGGGTTCTTTATCTGACTGGGGAATTCTGGGAGTTGAAATCCACACACAGTGTAGCTGAAATTGCCTTAACCCTTCTATGAATAAACCCAGAAATGTATTGATTATGCAAAAAATAGAGGATGAGCTTTTAAAAGGGGTCCGTTAAATCTTAGCTGCATAAGTGTAAGAAGAAGAAGCTGAGAAAGATACCTTGGTTTTCCTAAGATGGCCTTGGATGGATTTTGTTCTGGATAGCTGAAGTTGGATGATCTTTTGCTTCGGAACTGCTGCGAAAGAGCCGTTAATTGACCCCTTGTGTTGCAATCTAGGGCAAGAAGAAGAATTTGACAACTTTTGAAAAACTCATCAATGCCCATCCATATCTGTCATCTTAGCTTTCTTCCTTCTCCCTGCATGTAGAAGATACAAGGGAACCAGTTAAATGGGTTTTATATAAAAGAATATGCTCACTTCCCAAAAAGGTAATCTCAGGTCAGCAACACCCCTTGACATTTTTTGCTGGACAAAACACATAAGAAACGGCCACAAATTTGATATCTGAAAGGACTAAACATCAACGGAGGAACATTTATGTTCTCCAAGACATTCCCTTATTTAGGATACTAGTGAGGCCACTGTAGGAATTCTGCATCCATTTCTGGTCACCCTAATACAAAAAAAAGAGATGTTGAGACTCTAGAAAACATGCAGAGAAGAAAATAATAATGATAAAGGCTCTGGAGGGCAGGACATGATTTAACAGGTGGAAGATCATTAAAAGAGAGATCCAACTTAGAATTCAGGAGAAGTTTCCTGTCAGTGAAAAGAATCGATCTGGAACAGCTTCCCTCCAGAAGTTGTGGGCGCTTTATCCCTGGAGGTTTTGAAGAACAGACCGGACAGCCGCTTGTCCAGACTGCTATTGGGGTTCCTACCTGAGCAGGGGGTTGGACCAGAAGACCTCCACGCTCCCTTCCAGCCCTATTATTCTGTGTTCTGTGCAATCCTTGAAAACAGATGCCTCAGAAATACCATTCTCTGGGAGACAGCTGAATTTAAATTCATCAGAAGATTCACCTCCGTGTGTCCCAAAGTATGACGTTTCTTTACGCGCATACATCAACCCCGCATTTTTATGCAAGGATTGTATCACACTACCTACGTTGACTACGGTCGCTACAGGTGAATTCTCACTTCTTCCTTTATCATTCCCTTTCTCCACCTTTCAATAACAACTTTATGAATGGGTGTATCTGTCGTTCATACCCAATCGGACACAGAGAGCCCCACAGATTTTCCTTAGGATTATACTCCAGGAATGTTCTCCTTAAGGCAATGGGGGTGAAGTGGGTGGAAGATGAAGGAGAAAGGACGAGTTGATTATGAATGAATTTTTTTATTACAGTCACAGACCAGAGGTGATAATGAATGGACTCCATCTCCTAAGAATGAACATAAATGACCAAGATCATCCACAAACAGTTGCTGGTTTGATGGAAATCAGACCTAAAATCCTAAATCATTCTTCTACTGCAAATAATGTTCATCACCACCTTCTAAAATTAGTTTAAAACAGAATATCTGTAACTCAGGGTTGAGTTACAAACCAGGAATTGAATTGCACTCAGAAATCCAATAAAAGAGAATATCTATAACTCAGGGTTCAACTGGTCCCTGAGCTTTTTTGGGCCTTTTTTTAATAGACATTTCATTACCCAACTAAGCAACATCATCAGTGCTGGAAGAGGCTGTAACAGCCGCTATATAGCAGAGTGCATCCATGAACACCAGCTGGCAGTCTGAAGACATGATGGAAGCTGAAAAAGGAAACAAAAAGACCAAAACTCCTCCTCGTCAGCAATCAACAGCCAGATAAGCAGAGATTAACACCAAGATAGACCAACACTAGACCAACAATCAAGCAATAAGCAATATCCAGATCAAAAAATTACCAGCACAAATAATCAAACAGTAAACAACAGTCTAATCAAGGAACCACCAAGACAAAAAGCGGTGTTCCCACCAACACTGACAAGGCAAGTATATATATACAGGGAGTAAACCCCACCGCTTTTTAGCACTGATGATGTTACCTAGTTGGGTCATGAAACAACTGCAAGAAAGCAGTCAAACTCGGGGATCACCAAGGACTCCACAATTCAACTCTGAGATATAGTTACAGGTCGTTCATTTAATGACCGTTCGAAATTACAACGGCACTGAAAAAATGTGACTTATGAACGTTTTTCACACTTACAACCACTGCAGCATCCCCATAATCAAAATTCAGATGCTGGGCAAGTGCTTCCTATTTATGACAATTGCTGTGTCCCGAGGTCATGGGATCACCTTTTGTGACCTTCTGAGAAGCAACATCAATGGGAAATCCAGATTCATGTAGCAACCGTGTGACCAGCTTAACAACTGTAACAATTCACTTAACAACCCTGGCAAGAAAAGTCGTAAAATGGGGTAAACTCAGTAAATGTTTCACTTGGCAACATACATGTTGGGCTCAATTGTGGTCATAACTCAAGGACTACCTGTATTCTCTTTTATTGGGTTTGAGTGCAATTCCATTCTTGGTTTTTTTTCTTACGAAGCCCATGGCTTACCTACTGGTACTATATATCATCAGGCCTTTCTTCTCCACGTAGAAGATGAAAATGTATGAATTGTTTCCTACTTTTAAGAGATCAAGGGCAGGGCCCCAGAAACAGTGGATTTCGGTAACAGATCACTCTTTGTGTAACAATCTCTGCCCCCTGTATTCCCCAAGCTAATTGGGGAATAAAATGTCTGCAAGAAAACAATCAAAACACAGAGAACACCAAGGAACCCACAGTCCTCCCACTCCCCACAAACCCCCTCCCTTGCAGCCCTGATGATGTTACCTCGTTGGGTAATGAAAGGTCTGCAAGAAAATAACCAAACTCAGAGAGCACCCAGGACCCCACAAAATTAGCTTAAAAAATTAGCTTGACAAGGCACTTTTTTGACCTATTCCAGCAAAGTGTCACCTTGCTGAGATTTCTTCACCTTCGCAGCAGTCTTTCCACAAGCGCAGATCCACCTGGGGAATTTCACTGCAGTCCACCATGCCTTGAGGGTAGGCGGCCACCTGGAAGACATCCCTCTGGAGGTGCTGGATGTGGTCGCTGTTGTCACAGATGATGCGGGCCAGGGACCCCTGCTTGATTTGCGTGAGCTGGGCTGAAGTGAACACACCTGGGTTTTCATACCAAAACCTAATGGAGAGAAGCAAAAAGATGAGGATATGGAACATCTGGAGAACTTCAGGCCAAGCTTGAAATAACAGAGAGAGAGGCAACCTTTTCCCCTATTTGCCAGTGATAGTTAAAATCCCTAGAGGGGGCTGAGCTAGAATGGTTAAAAAGAATTCGAATCAGCTATAAGACGTGACTATCCCTTCTTCATCAGCCTTCACCTATTTGGATGGGCCTTCAACTCGACAGCGATGCCTGCCTTTTAATTTTCTTTAAATGCTCCCTACCCTGCAGGGCCCCCTGATGTGATATAATCTATTTTGCCCCTGCTCACAAGTATGGTGAACTCCCTATTGTGTAACACCTTTATTTTGAGGGTTTATTTACTAAGATCAAGATAATACAGTGTCAAAATTCTGATCCTGAATAGTTCTGGAGGCCATAAGATGGGGGTGGGGTTTCTGGAGTCACAAAGAAGAGAGGGTGTCTGTCCTGGGATAGGTGGTGGTCACCTGGAAATCTTTTAGGTTCCCTTTTTGTAAGTTTATGCTACATTTACTTTAGTGTAGAAAATAAGTAATTTCAATGGGTGAATGACAGACTATATTCCAAATGGGTGCTATTCAAACTTGGAAAATTGAAGATGTATGGACCTCAATTCTTAGAATTCTGTGAGTTGAAGTCCACACATCTTAAACTTGCCAAGTTTAAAGAATGATCACCTATTGGGAGAGAGAGATATATATTTTGGTTGTGCCATTTGAAGTCACATGAGAGTAGTCTTCAAGGCTTCTATTTCACATGCTCAGCAGTTGAGACGCAAATGAGAGAGATCGGTAGTTGAATAATGAGTGCAAACCAACCAGCCAGTTAGTCAACCAGCTAGCCAACAACCAACCAGCCAGCTAGTTAATCAAGCAACCAACTAGCTAATAACCAACCAACCAATCAACCTACCAACCAATCAACCTACCAACCAACCAATCCATCACATTTCCAGATTTTTGCAGTATTGAATATGAGAGGGAGCTTAGGATCCACAAGGAACTCAAAGACAGAAATTTAATTTTGGGCCTAAGGGCGCATCATTTTTTCTCTCTAGATATGCTAGGATATATCTTGGCAAGAACAAATGGAAACTGATCAAATAGGAGATGACTAATGTAAAACACCCTCTTTCTCAGGGCTGGTGAGCCTAGATCAAAGCAACAGATTCCCCAAGGAAATGTGGGAAAGGCAATCTGGTATATGGGATTTAACAATAAATATAATCGCCAAGTACTGCATTTTGTTTATAATTGTTACTCTGGATTGAAAGCCCTGTTATCCTAAAAAGTAAGATATAAATAGCTATGACAAATATTAAATTATGATAAATCACCTCAACAGCAAATTGCTTGGGTGAAAGGATGAAGAGCAAACTTCTCCCTCCAAATGTATTGCTGGATGTCAACTAGCATGATCTTTCTGGCAAGGTTGACGGGGACTGACTTCTAGCTCATCTGCTGGCTGCAAGAGTGAAGAAGCCGGCAGATAGACTTGTTTCTGAGGAAAAATCGGGAATTACCTGTCTCCATCCCGGAGTCTTCTGAACTGGGTCACCAACAAGCACATGAGAGTTGGCCCTACTCTGGTTCCTGGGATAAGATCTTCTACCATCAAGGCTGGAAAGAGGTCAATATTCTTTGTAATTCCATATAAGCTGCAGGAGTGAAGGAGGAAATGGATTAAGAGACATGGAGCAGATTCAGTGGAGAACAGCAAGGATTTTCATGGGGGGTGAAATTTTTATCTTTCAAGAAGAAACCAAGGGAAGGTTTCAGCTTTAAGAAGTAGTAACAGGTAAACCTAGCACAATATCGGAAAGATATCTTGCCTGGGATATTAGACTGGGAGACTGACATTGGGAAAGCATTGGCCCAACACGTTGGATGGAGAAGGAGGAGGAGAAGGAGGGAGATGGAGATAGAGAGGGAGGAGGAGGAGAAGGAGAAGAAAGGAGATGAAGACTTCTCTAGCATCCATTGTCCATGCTCCCGTACCTCCGGAGTTTCTCCCTGATCTCCAGATTTTTAATTTCATTCCTGAGGTCATCAAACTCCTGAGCAGAGGTGAGGTTGCAGAAGACCCGGAAATCATTATAAGGAGGGATGCCATGATCGCGCCCTCTCTGAATATTGATGGCTGCAAGGTCGAGGGAGACTGAATGCGCCATTGAAAACAGCTTCTCGGTCAGCTCCATGTTGAGGAGTTCAGAAGGCACTCGCATTTTCCCAGGCACCCCAAAAAGCCCACGCAAAAGGGGATCAATGCCACCCTCCTGGATGATCCTGAACGGGGAGAAGAACGCCTTGTGAAGTGGGACATGGCCTTGCTGGATGGGCTTGAAAGTTTCATTCAACCGGTAGAGTTGTGGATGGATGAGGGTGTGGCCGAAGCGAAAAGCCGCCGTGGCAAAAACGTTCAGGATGCCAGCATTGGTGGTGGGCTCGTAGCCTTTGTAGTCTCCCATGACATTCATCCCAGCTTCTCCAAGGATCATGGGAAGCCAGCGGGAGTAGGTGATGTGCTGCATCAGGGCCCCCACAATCTTGCGAGCCTCGTGATAGATGGTGTCCCCATCCCAGTGTGGGTTCAAAGACTGGAGCGTGGCGGCCACTCGGTTATGCTCGCGGAACCACAAAGTGTGCATGGAAGTCAATCCCAGTTGCTCGTTGGCCCGGTGATCCCCAGCCAAGAAACACGGCACCGGACTCTCGCTTTCATCCCGCATGCACTCCGTCGGCGGCCCAGTGGCGAAAGGCAGGAGGGGTTTTCCTGAAGGCGGAGCCAGCTGGCCTGACTTCAGAAGCCCGTTCTGGTTACTGAGATTCCGCAGTTCAAGGGACTCCTGTTCGGTGCTGCCGTAGACGTTGGAAGCGTCGATGAAGGAGGTGAGATGGTTGATCTGTTCCCGGGGGTAGACGGAGTTCAACAGCAGGGAGGTCATCCCGCTGCCGCACACGGGGCTGGAACGCACAAAGAACATGCACCGTCCTCGGCGTACCCGGGGGTCGTTCTTGGGGATCATAATGGAGAAGCAAGGGGGATCGTTGGTGCACGCTTGACTGCAGGACGCCCCGTCCGAGAAACGCGCCATGCTGATCGCCGCCACCGTCTGGTCCAAGTCGTGATCCAGAAACTGCCCCCACTGCATAAGCATGTGAGTGAACTGTTCGTCCGGGGTGATGGTCTCCGTGCCAATCAGGGCGGTCGAGACCAAGCGAGGCAGAGGAAGGGGGAGATCCCTGGAATCTTCCGCCAAGGAGAAACCCCGGGGGAGGTTGAAGCCGTTTTGGTAAGCGGGCTTCAGGAGCCGTTGGAAGGCCGTGAGGGAAGCGCCCCACATGGGGTGCTGGAGGTTATTGCAAGACCCATCGTGGGTCCTGTACTTCTTATGGAAGCAGATGTCGGAGCAGTTGGGGGTGCGGCGGTGGGCGGAGCAGCCCGATAAGTTGGCAATCATGTTCAGATAGTGCGGAGAAACTAGGTCATTGTAGCGGTAGCCTGCAAGAGAAGGTCAAACGTTGGATCGCAGTTAGAATTAGAATCAAAGTGGATGAACTCCATTTGTTTATTTGTTTGTTTCCTGCCTTCGTTATTTTTACAAATAACCCAAGGTGGTGAACATAACTTAACACACTGTCCCCACAACAACAACCCCTTGAGATGAATTGGGCTGGGAGAGAGGGAGTAGCCCAAAGTCAGTCAGCTGGCTTTCAAGGCGGGACTAGAACTCACCATCTGTTTGTGATTGGCCCAAAGTCACCCAGCCGGCTTTCACGGCTAAGGCGGGACTAGAACTCATGGCCTCCCACTTTCTAACCTTCTACATTCTGCAATCTGTTTAACTTTACTGCCAAGTCCAGCATTGTTCCTTACCTGGTGAGGGGGGTGGTTGGGGGAACGGGAAGACACTCATGAAGATAATTTCTCAGACTCATTAAGAGTAAGTTCATGAAGGCAGCATCTCTTCCAGTGATTCTTGGCTTTCACAGCTTCCGGGCTGTGTGAATTTATGAGATGCTACCAACAGATCCATCTTCTTTCTGATTGTTTATGTCTATTCCAGGCATAATTTATCAATTTATGACCGCAATGGAGCCAAAAAATTTCTGTGGCTAAGCAAGACAGTTATGTGAGCTTTGCTCCATTTTACAACCTTTCCAGCCACAGTTGTTAAATGAATCACTGTAGTTGTTAAGTTACTAACATGGGTGTTAAGTGGATTACGTGACACTGCAAAAGTCATAATTATGAGTCAGTTGCCAAGCCTCCAAATTTTGATCACGTGACCACAGGGATGCTGTGACGGTGATGTGAAAAGTGGTCATAAGTCAATATTGAATGATGTAATTTATCTTTTTTAAAAAATGGTTTAAAATGGCTTCCCAGATTTCATAATGGGGTAATTTAAGAGCTAAGACTCCAATGAAGGGTGCTTAGAATATACGAAAGGCCCACTAAATTTTGCAGGAAACTCTGGTGCTTCTGCTAACCACTTAGCAAAAAAAAACAACCCCCCACCCCAGGAATATATTCTTAAGACTAAAAAAAGCAGGGGGAATATTCCACTTTATACCTGTTCCATCCATGTCCACGAATAATCCTTGCTGAACGTGACCCTGAATGAGCTGCAGGGTTCTTTCGAAGATTTCTCCAGCCCGAGCGGTCTCGATGGTATAGGGGTCCCGTGGATATCTGAAAAGGGCCAGCAATTCGTTCGGTGTTTTGGGTCTCCTGTTTGGGGAGGGAAAGAATGTGATTCTTTTAGTGGCTCGTCATATCTTGCAAGCTTCGATTTCTGCATTGTAATATTTTTCTCCAATTAAATTCCTGACTGGTTGATTGTTACCAATAGAAGAGAATATTTGTAGTTCAGTGTTCTGAACTACAAGAATTGTCGGGTCCTTGGTCCTCTCTGAACTTGGTTATTTGCTTGCAGACATTTCATTACCCAACTAGGTAACATCTTCAGTGCTAGAAGGGACTGTAACAGCCACTGTGTATGACAGGCAGGCAGAAGACTAACAGAACACATCGATGAACACCAACTAGCAGTCAGAAGACATGATGAAAACACATTAATTGCACAACACATGGACAGACGTAACTGGGAAACTGTGAGCAACCTAGATCAAATCAAGTCCAAAAATGTTAGAGAATTCCCAGAAGCCTGGCACTCTGACCAATCAACCATCGACAGGCACATAGAGATAAACAACCTCTACATACTTTTCAAAAGAGGAAATCAAAAACCCCCCAAAGGAAACAAAAAGAGCAGAACATCTCCTTGCTAGCAATCAACACCCAGATGAAAGAGAACACCATGATTAATACTAGACAAACGAACAGTATACAATTCCACAATCAAGAAACTACCAACTCAAGCAAACAAACATTAAAGACAGTCTAATCAAGGAACCACCATGAACACTCCCACCAATACTGACAGGGCAAGGCAGTTGTATATAAACAGAGACCAAACTCCATACCGTTGAAGCACTGATGATGTTATCTAGTTGGGTAATGAAATGCCTGCAAGAAAACCATGAAGCTCAGAGAGCACCAATGACTCTACGGTTGATTGTTACCTGTTGCATCCACCTGCTGTTCAGCGTGGCAACAAATCTTATTCAACGTGAATGAAATTCCCGATAGTCTTACTTGCTGAACAGTTCAGTGCGTGTCGAATTGATGGCAAAGTCCACGCTGCTGATGGCTTCCTGGATGGAGGTGGCTACAAAGGTATCACCGCTCCTTCCGATGTTCGTGGCTTTGTTTTCCCGGTGAGAAAAAGAAAAGAATAAGACCGTAATTAGTTTAATGGATTCATTAAAATTAAGGAAGGGCTCATTTGACTTAGCATCTCAACAGCTTGCAGATAATGCAGCAACACCTTGCTTACTGACTGCTTGGTGCAATGGCTGTTCAAAGTTACGACAGTTGAATAAAACCAACCTGGCTACCGATTCTTGCATTTATAGCCAACGCGGCATCTCATGGCCACCCGATTTCCCTTTGTGACAAACAGTTCATGGAGAAGACAACAGTGAAATTGTAATTTGTGTTCATGTGATCTTTCACTTAATGTGAAAGATAACCACAATCATACAATCCAAGCCCTGCCTCTTTTTGTGCACAATCACTTACAATACAGGTAAAAAAAGGGTGGGTCTTTAGTTACTCTGTTGGCCACGCTCTTAACATTTTGATGCTCTCTCCTTGGCATTGTGTTAGAAGGGCGTTAGAAATCTCCTTCCTACCTTCCTGTCTAAGCAAAAATGAAATAAAACTGTTTTGTTTTGTTTTTTGAAGGAAGGAGGTCTCTTTTTCTCTTACCGATGATGGTTAGCTGCATGGCACTGGCGGTTAGCCCGGAGCTACTCCTGGCTATACATTCGTATTGTCCTTGATCTGCCAGTCCCAAATCTCGGATGGATAAAGTGCCTTCCTGGCTGATGTGGAACTTCCCACTCTCTGTGATCTGAATCCTGTCCTGGAGTAGAAAAAGGAAAGAATCTGGAGCATGAATAGAATTCGCTCTGGTGGGGAGACCACAATCTGGTTCACAGTGTAGAAAGTTCCCAGCCCTCTCCTAGAAGAATAAAATATTCTAGAGAATATTAAAAAGGCAGAATATGTCCCTTAAAAGAAAAAGAAAAATCTTAAAGGAAACAGAAACAAAAGAACCCCAGGTCCCTGCCCCCAGCAGATATTTTGGTGCCCGCTTATCTACAAGAAAAAAGACTGGGCCAGTCTATCTACAAAACAAAAGACCTTCAGCTCCAGGATGATGGATTATCCTTCAGGGCAAAGCCATTCAGCCACAATAGGAAATTGTCCTTCATTGCATCACCCAGCAAGATTCAACCAAGCCTGGGACACAGACAGCCTACAAAGTTAGCTAAGACCCCCACCCAGTTCAAAGCACAAGAGAGGGTATAAATACATCTCTCCGCTCTATGTGTTCAGCTACACAGGACTTCAAACCCATGTGGTCCTATTCCACCATTAAAATACATCTTTCCAAGCAGCCTCCATGTTTCCCGTGTCTTTCATCCCACTTGGAACTGAACCCAGATGCACATTTCTTCGAACAACAGTCATCCACCAAGGTCAAAAAAGTCAAAATGGCATCCACAAGTAGAGCCTCGAGCGTAATTTAATTTATTAATTTATTGCATCAACCAAGTATAAATATGTGTAGCCTCGACTTACAATCATAATTGAGCCCAAGATTTCTCTGGCTAAGCGAGTTACTTGTTAAAGTGAGTTTTGTCCCATTTTACGACCTTTCTTGCCACAGTTGTTAAGCGAATCACTGCAGCTGTTAAATTAGTAACAGTGAATCTGGCTTCCCCATTGACTTTGCTTGTCAGGAGATCACAAAACGGAATCACCTGACCCACAACCATCATAAGTATGAGTCAGTTGCCAAGTGTCCAAATTTTGGTCACATGACCACGGAGGTACTGAAACGGTCGTAAGTGTGAAAAACGGTCGTGTCACTTTTTTCAGTGCTGTTGTAACTTTGAACGGTCACTAAACAAACTACAGGTAGTCCTCGACAATTGAGCCCAAAATATCTGAGACATTTGTTGAGTGAGTTTTGCCCCATCTTACGACCTGTCTTACCACAGTTGTTAAGTGAATCACTGTACTTGGTAAGTTACGAACCCAGTTGTTAAATGAATCTGGCTTCCCCATGGACTTTGCTTCTCAGAAGGTCGCAAAAGGGAGATCACATGACCCCGGGATATAGCAACGGTCGCAAATATGAACCAGTTGCCAAGCATCTGAATTTTGATCACATGACTGTGGGGACGCTGCAAAGGTTGTATCTTTGAAAAAGTGTCAGAAGTCGCTTTTTTTCGTTGCCGTTGTAACTTTGAGCAGTCACTAAAGGAACTGTTGTAAGTTGAGGACTACCTGTGTTGTAAGTCGAGAGCGACCTGGGAAAGGATTGGATAGAAGCCAAATAATCAAAGGCAAGAAAGCAGAATGCAGACATTTAGAAGAACTCTCTCTCTCTTGTGAATTGTGATGATCAACCTGGGAGAAAAACCTGCTTCGGTTACAGAAGAACTGAGATGGTATCTCTCAAATTTTCTGTCTGTGTGGTGTTGTTTTTTTTAGGGGAAGAATTTAAGACTAGCCCTGCCGGATCATCAACATTTATTTCTTCCAGTGACCATTAGATGTTTCTAAGATGTTTGCAAGCAAAGGCTAGAGACAGATAGGGAGTCCTCGTCTTACAACTGAAAACAGAATTTCCATGGCCAAGCCAAGATGGTCGTTCTAGTGAGTTGCGCCTGATTTTATAACCTTTTTTGGGGGACCATGGTTGTTAAGCGAATCATTGCAATTGTTAAGTGAATCATATGGTTAGCAGTCTGTAGAGATTCTCAGCCATCCAGGTCATGCTTGTCCCAAAGATGCTTTTTTTCAGGAGGCAACTGGACTTTCTGCTTCTTATCCAAGAAGCTGCTTCAGTTCTGACTGGATGGTGGGGAATGGAAGGATTTATATTCCTTGCAGACAGCTGGTCATT
>JANHFL010005102.1:37714-51836 GCA_032468155.1 Oxyrhabdium leporinum
CCCTCATCATCTTGGTTGCTCTTCTCTGCACTCTTTCTAGAGTCTCAACATCTTTTTTTATATCCTGGCAACGAACACTGGATGCAATGTTCCAAGTGTGGTCTTACTGTGGCATTATCAAGGATAGCCTTTCACAAGAGTAAAACGGGATTCAAAGGAATAAGAACTGACTTCTCGAAGTTTACTTTAAGTTCTCCGGGACATATATGAGCAAATGAAATGGATGGATGATTTGTCAGAATTGCTCAAGAAAAGAATTGACAAATCCACAAGGTCAGGAGGTTGGGCTGTATTCTGGGTATGTGTTTGTGTTACTTTTGGTGGTCCTGGACTTATAATCATTTGCGTATAATGACTGTTTGAAGTTACAACAGCACCCAAAAAAAAAGTGATTTATATCCCGTTTTCATACTTGTGACTGTTGCAGCATCCCCATGGTCACATGATCAAAATTCGGGTGCTTGACAACTGGCACCGATTTATGACGGTTGCAATGTCCCGAGGTCATGTGATCCCCTTTTGCGACCTTCTGACAAAGTCAATGGGGAAGCCAGATTCACTTAACAGCTGGGTTGCTAATTTAACAACTGCAGTGATTCAGTTAACAACCGCGGTAAGAAAGGTTGTAAACTGGGGCCAAACTCACTTAACAACTGTCTTGCTTAGCAATGGAAATTTCTGTCTCCATTGCGGTCATATGTCTCTGTATTTTGATGCTGTTTTATGTTGGATTTCTACAGTTTTAAGAGTTGTACATTTCAACGGATAGTGCATTATCCAGAAAATGAAAAAAAATTGTGAATCTAAAAGAGCTGAGGTTGAAAAAGGCAAGCAGTCCCTCAGGCTCCCCAACGAACAAGAAAAAATGCACAACGAATTGGACCTATCCACGGCATTCTCAGGACATGGATTGTGTAGAGGAGTGTTTCTCAACCTTGGCAACTTGAGGATGTGTGGACTTCAACTCCCAGAATTCCCCATGTTGGCTGAGGAATTCTGGGAATTGAAGTCCCCACATCTTCAAATATTAAAGATTTGGAAACATTGGTGTAGAGAGTAAATACAATGACCTTGATGGAGATATGCAAACTCCATTATCAAAATGACAAGGGACACATGTTGTATCCACAATAGGCAGATAATATTTGGAAGAAGCTAAGACTCGTCGTGGGACAATTCAGTGGAGGGTAACTCAAGAGAGGGACAAGTGAATTGCAACAGGACTTGTCTTGCTTTAGGTTTGAACTTCTCAAGTTAGAAGTCCTCAAAGCTGCGGTGAGCTGCAATTCTACTTGTCCCTTTCTTGAGTTACCCCGGGTTGAATTGTCCTGTAGCAAGCTGGCCATGGCGAGTTTTCCTGCGGTGAGTTGTCTGAGGCCATTTGGCCATGGCAAGATGGCCGGTGTGAATTGTTCCATTCCGCAGACCGACAGCCTTCTAATTTACTTATATAAATGTAAGGAGGAGGAGGAGGAGGAGGGCAGCATTTGTTCTTTTCTGAAGGCAAGCTGTTCCATTGCCTAACAGTGAGAACAATTAACCAGCTGAACAGCTTGCTTTCAGAAGTTGTGGGTGCTTCGAAGAGACTGGACTGCCACTTATCTGAAATGCTACAGGGTCTCCTCTTGAGGAGTAGGGCTGGACTGGAAGACCTCTAGTCTTCCAGATTCTATTTCTATTTCTATTCCCTATTCCCATTCCCTTAACTTGCAAGATTCTGTTATTCTAGCCAATCTCAATAAAAGTTAGTTTTGGCTTCCTAGGCAATTGATTTCCCGATCCGATGATCTACCTTGTGGAGCTGACATCAGTCTTGTAAGAACCATAAATTTCCTCTAGATGGCACTGTTTCCCAACAATTATTCTACTCTCACTTGTTCCCAAGTCAGCCATTCAATAAGAGGAGCCTATGTGAACCCAGAAACTCGCTAATTAAGAGTCAGAGTCAGCCAAGTGCCTGAACCCAGCCCAGAAACCCAGATCAATATCTGATTTGCTTAACTACTTCCAGGGATTGTTGGGACATGAATCGAGACAGGCAGTGCTCGACTTACGACCACAATTAGGATCAGAATTCCTGTTACAAAGCAAGGTGGTTCTTAAGAGAGTCATACCCTATTTTACATCCTTTTTTTGCCACGGTTGTTAAGAGAAACACTGCAATTGTTAAGCAAATCACACAGTCATTATGCAAATCCAGCTTCCTCCAAGGACTTGGACTGCCGGAAGCTGGCTGGGAAGGTCACCACTGGCAATCACATGACCTCAGGACATTGCAATCGTCATAAATACATGTCAGTTGCCAAATGTCTGGATTTTGATCATGGGGATGCTGGGGTGGTTATTAAGTGTGAAGATCAATCATGAGTCATATTTTTCAGGGCTGTTGTCACTTTGAACAGTCACTAAGCGAATGAGTGTAAATCAAGAATTATCTGTACCGTCTGTGGGGTCCTTGGTGCTCTCTGAGCTGGCTTGTTTTCTTGCAGACCTTTCATTACCCAAATAGGTAACATCATCAGTGCTAAAAGGGAGAGGAGGAGGAGGAGGACTGTGGGGTCCTTGGCTCTCTCTGAACTCGCTTGTTTTCTTGCAGACTTTTCATTACCCAAACTAGGGAACATCATCAGTGCTAGTAAGATGTGTAGTTTGCTGTACAGTCTGGAAAAGTAGTGAATAAAATAAGACAATGGATCAGATGGTGTCACTCACCACAGTTGAATTCTCGGGTGGTCAAGGTGATGACTGAACGACCCAGTAATTCAGGTGGGCTCTCACAAGTGGCAGCTGCTTGCGTGTTGCCCTGTGTGGTATATTTCCTCAGCAGCTCTGCCAGCCACATCAGGTCACAGTCACAGAGCAAGGCATTGGAATCCAGCCGCCTGGGAGGAACCAGATGGGGAAGAAAAAGAGTTGATTTTATGAGTTCAGTCCTTCCTGTTTAACCACAGGAAGATCATCTGCCAATAAAAAGGACAGTAAACTACAGGTCTGTCAGGGAAACACCAAGGCCATTCCCACCGACACTGACAGGGCAAGCCACTAGTGTATAAAATGATAGCAAAACCCACTTCCTCCTAGCACTGATGATGTTACTTAGTTAGGTAAAGAAATGTCTGCAAGAAAACCCAGCTCAGAGAGCATCAAAGACCCCACAGTTCTCCTCCTCCTCCTCTGCAAAGTCCATTCCCTTCTAGCACTGATGTTACATAGTTAGGTAACCAAACGTCTGTAAGAAAAGAACCACTCTCAGAAAGCATCAAGGACCCCGGGGTCTTTTGCATTCTGCTGTGCTTCACTTTTATCTGCTGTCAGTGGCTTAGAGCATTTCTTTCCAGCCAAGTTACAGTGTGGTACACTGTGTAACTCACTCTAACCATGGGAAAACTATCAGACTAACAGAGTATGAAGGGGCCTTGGAGGTCTTCTAGTTCAACCCCCAGCTAGAGCAGGAGACCCTATACCAGGGGTCCCCAACCTGTGGCCTGTTGGGGTTTGCAACCGGGCTGCAGAAACGGCCAGCAAGCCTGCATGTGCACGCCTATTCCTCCATTTAAATAAGTGGCAGGCGCGCATGGACGCTGCTCGTGCAAATGGAGCTGTGCGTGTGGAGGCGCGCTTACCAGCCGTGTGTGCAAAATTATCCCATTTTCCTCCCCTGCCAGCCCACAAAGCCAGAAACATTAGGGAACTCTGCCCTCTACCATTTCAGACAAGTGGTTCTCCCATCTCTTCTTAAAAACCTTAAAAATGCTTTCACAAATGCAGCTTCAGTTGCGCACATGGACACACACAAACACACATGCTCGCCCACCACTTCCGTGGCCCAGGCCGCGGACCAGGGGTTGGGGACCTCTGGATTAGAAAATGGAAGAAGAGGCTAGTTTTGTGAGTTGACCACCAGAATTTAGCATCTGTCAAATCTTGCTTTGGCTTTCTGAGAGTGTTTCTTTTTTCACAGCTGTTTTTAAAAGGAACACATTTCCACTACGTTGGACTTTTTTTGAATATGAGTTTAAGGCTGTTTCAGAAGACTGCTAAATCCCTGCTCAAAAGCAGCCCAAACAGGAGTTTTCTGATAGAAAAGGACCTGGGAAGAGAGTTCATATGTTTTGTTCCCTTGTGATCAAAGACGTAAATAGCCTGTGAGAATGACCTTGGTAGATAGAAGAAGGAAGAACAGCTGCCTAGGCAAACAGATAGAGAAGAGGTATCTCAGCCCACAGAAGCAAAAGAGGTGTGAGAAGCATCTCAGAAGGAACCCTCCCTTGTTCTCTGGAAAGTACAGGTAGTCCTCAACTTACAGCCATTCATTTAGTGACCAAAGTTACAACGGCACTGAAAAAAATGAGCGTTTTTCAGACGTATAACTGGTTCATATTTATGACGGTTGCAAGGTCCCGGGGTCATGTGATTCCCTTTTGCGACCTTCTGACAAGCAAAGTCAATGGGGGCAGCCAGACTCGCTTAAGAACCCTGTTGCTAACTTAACAACTGCAGTGATTCACTTAATAACTGTGGCAAGAAAGGTTGTAAAATGGGGCAAAATTCACTTAACAAGTGTCTCGATCAGTAATGGAAATTTGGGTGGTCGGTAAGAAATTTGGGTGGTCGTAAGTTGAGGACTGCCTGTAAAAATACAAGAGGGGAGAGAATTCTCTTCTTGTAACCTTAAAATAAAGGTAGCGTAAGTATTCATAGTTTGGGTGTCTTGTCTGGACCACCTCGAGAAGGGCTGACAGAACGGAAGTGTGGGACACCAAGGAGGCTGTAGGCCAGTGGTGGGAGGAATCCAAAATGGAAGTCCATTCCCTTTTCGCTGCCTTACAGGGCAAGAAACTTGTGTCCCATTTGTGAGGTGTTTCCCCACTACGTTTTTCTCCTCGGGGGGATGGAAAAAAAGCATTCCAAATTTCCATATCTTTCTTTGTGAAATGAAAACAAATAGCTGGGGGGGTGAGTGGGGGGGAAAGGACAAAATTGGCACAGCATTAGTAGTCTGATCAATGGCTGGATGAGAGGTTGTTTGAGATAGTTTCTCGGCCATTAATCTCTTAGGACGTTGCCTGCACAAATATTTATTTTTAGACAATTTTCTGAGGCAAACATGCCGTTTTCCGCTCTTTTTATTCAAGCACAATTCTTTTCCAATTTCAAAAATGCTTTCAAAGACAGTTTGGCTTGGCAGCCACACAGCTCAACCAGCAACGTGTTGCCACATCAAGGTTTATAGATTGCTTCACGGATCAAACTGGATCTCGTAAACAAATAAGAAGGAATGTCCTTTGGAATAGCTGAAGGATTCTGACACATGATCACGTTTTATATGCTTTCTAATCTGTGTCTTGCAGATAGTCCTCGACTTAACGGCTGTAACAGAGCCCAGAACTTCCATCCTAAGTCATGATGGTCATAAGCTGAGGCAGCAACACGACTGACTTAGTTTTATGACTTTTTATGGAGGTTTTGAAGCAAACAGCACAGTCGTAAAGCGAATACGGTGGCCATTAAATAAATCAATGCATGCCGGGGGAGGGGGTTGGTGGAAAAACGGCCAGTTTCCAGCAAAAAAATGTCGCAAATCGTGTCATGTGACCGCAGAATGCTGCAACCGGCCATAAAGATAAGCTGGTTGCCAAGCAACCAAAATATGGCCATGTGACCGTGGGGTTGGGTACTGTCATTGGAACTCCAGAACTGGGTCATAAGTATCTTTTGGGGGGGTCCGTTGTAACTTTGAATGGTCACTGACTGGTCATTAATGACTGGCGAGGACTAAGTCAGGACTATTGGAACTTAATAATTCATATTTCGTATTTGTTGGATAGTCATTTGAGTTTCAGTCTGGGGCATTCTGGGAGTTGAAGTCCACACCAAAGAAGAAGGGATTCAACTTATCTTCCAAAGCACCAAGAAGGCAAGACAAGAAACAACGGATGGAAACTGATCAAGGAGAGAAGCAACCTGGAATGAAAGAGAAACTTCCTAACAGTGAGGACAATTAACCCGTGGAACAGCTTGCCACCCGAAGTTGTGGGTGCCCCATCATTGGAGGTTTTAAAGAAGAGACTAGACAGCCACTTGTCTGAAATGGTATCTGGCTTCCTGCTTGAGCAGGGGGTTGGGCTATAAGACCTCCAAGGCCCCTTCCAGCTCTGTTCTGATCCTGATTAAAGTTGCCAAGATAGAGAAGCAGAGATTTGCACCAATGTGTTTCTTGCCTCTGTTATGCACTGAGTTAGAAATATAGGGCTTATTGTGACTTTCTTATAACCTCAAGGAGCAAAATCTAGCAGACTCAAATGGGCACTTCTCCTGAATGAAATAATGTTATTTTCCAACTGTCCAACTGAGATCAGTGGGTGAGAACCCTAAAACAGGTTTGTTGGAAAAAGACAGGGGTACCCAGTAATCTGGCTTTTTGGAAATTTAATGGCCAGTCATTTTTACTGGGGACCAAACCACTGGATTGGTGAAGAAGAATTTGTCCTGGTCCCTACATAGAAAACAGGATGGTGACTAATTTCCTGTACAGTAGTCTTCGACTTACAACCATTCATTTAGTGACTGTTTTGAACAGCACTGAAAAAAGCGTGACCGTGTTTCACACTTATGACTATTGCAGCATTGCCCAATGGTCACAGGATCAAAATTCAGACGCTTGGTAACTGACTCGTATTTATGACGGTTGCATTGTCCCGGGACCATGTGATCACCTTTGGCGACTCTGACAATCAAAGTCAATAGGGAAGCCAGATTCACTTAACAACCACGCTACTAACTTAACCATTCACTGTGGCAAGAAAGGTGGTGAAAAGGGGTGAAATTCACTTAACAACGTCCTTGCTGGAGGATAGAAATTTTGCGGTCGTAAGTGGAAGACTACCTATAATGCGTGCTGTCTACTTACAGACGTTTGAGAGATTCGAGTTGAGCCAGAGCTCCTGGCTGGATCTGTGAAATTCGGTTGTTGTTGAGAAATCTGTGTTGGAGACAACAAAGAGAATGTGATTGAGTGACCATCAAAGATTGGGAATTAAAGGTAGGCCCACGTAGGTGAGTATTTACAGTTGGTGGGTCTTCTCTAACCAAGATCTCAAACTATGTACATAGTTCTGAAATTAATGCTGCAAAATAGTGGCTCCTATGTACAAAAACAGCAAATAAAGGGGAGAGGTGGTCTTGGGATTCCAAGCTTTTCCAAAAGAGGAGAAGGCAAAAGAATACCACCCAGGAGAAGAGGGGAAGACAACATCAAAGATACACCATGACAACATCAGTTAAGAATGGTTGAGGCTGCCAGAAGAGCACGAAGCAGAATGTTGTGTCTCCCTCAACAGCAGGAGGGAGGAGGAGGAAGAAGAGGAGGAGGAAGAGGAGGAAGGAGAAAGGAAGGAGGAGGAGGAGGAGAAGGAGGAAGAAGAGGAGGAAGAAGAAAAGGAAGAGGAGAAGAAGGAAGAAGGAACAGGAGGAAGAAGAGGAGAGGAGGAGGAAGAAGAGGAGGAGAAGGAGAAGAAGAAAAAATGAAGGAAGAAGGAATAGGAGGAGAAGAAAGGTGGAGAAGAAGGAAGAGGAGAGGAGGAGGAGGAGAAAAAGGAGGAAGAGGAGGAAGAAAAGTTGCTCCTGCTCCAAACTCGGCTGCAGAAGGGCTATGAAAGACCCTGGGCCCATGGGGTGATCCTGGAGTGGTACCACCACTATTAACAGAAAGCCCCTTACACGTATGGTATAAAACAAGAATCACACTGTGGTTTATTCCATTTTTGCCACTGTGGGCTGCATGAAACCAAGGCTTCCAGCTGTAAAATGTTGTACCAACCCAGTCGGTTGGACTTTTACTGCATAAATCACTACTAATAACCTAGATTTCAGGGCACCTGGTGAACCAGGCCATTGGCTACCTTGTTAAAAAATCAGGATCCCATTGGGGTCTACATGAAATATTCATGGGCAAAAGTTACTACCAATTTGATGCCCATCACCTCACGACTTACAATCTTTCCAGCTTGGGTAGCTCATCAAAAGTTCCCACTTCCAAACTTGCAAGGTTGTTAAAATGCAGGTAGCTGGTATGAAAAAGGGATAAAAACAAAGAAACAGAACAGATAAGTAATTTCCAAAGTTAGGCTGCCTACTAAACCACGAGCTATGTATTTATTTACATTTCGATTTTTTTAACCACCCCTCTCCCTCAGATCTGGGGATCCGGAGAGGTGTACAATATACAGATAGTCCTCGACGTGCAACAGTTCATTTAGTGACCATTTGAAGTTGCAACGGCACTAAATGTGATCAGGAAAATATTAGAATGTGCAGAAATGAATAGATGAACACTTGCAATGAAAGAGAAAGAACAAACTGAATATTATATGATATGGGAACTATTTTACCGATGGCTAGAGAATAAATATGAAAACTAGAGATAAACAAACAGTAGCGAAGGTAGAAAATGGGTGAATTGAATTGAAAATGTTAAGATGATGATTGTTATCATGAATGATATATTATATATACCAGCAAAATATTAATATAGAGAATATAGTTGTAATTTTAATTACTATTGCAAAATATTTGTACCCAGACGGCACACTGTGTAATGAAAGATTGTTTGTATTAAAAATAAAATAAAAACTTATTAAAAAAAAAGTTGCAACGGCACTGAAAATTTATGACCGTTTTTCACTCTTAAAACTGTTGCAGCATCCCCGTGGCAACTGACTCATACTTATGACGGTCGCAGTGTCCCGGGGTCGTGTGATCCCATTTTTGCGACCGTCTGACAAGCAAAGTCAATGGGGAAGTCAGATTCACTTCACCACGGCGTTGCGAACTTTACAATTCGCTTAACAACAGTGGCAAGTAAGGTGGTAAAATGGGGCAAAATTCGCTTAACAGTTGTCTCACCTAGCAACGGTAATTTTGGGCTCAGCTGTGGTTGTAAGTCGAGGACTACTTGTGTATGGTGGGTTTGGAAACTTCATGGGCAAGAAGAAAATCAGAAATGTTTTCTCTGTTGGTATAAAAATCACTTCCTCAAAAACAACTTTTCTCTGTCACGTTGCTACTACAGACCCTGAAAAAAAAACCAGTTGTTATCTAGCCTATAACTATAAGTACATTATAGTATATAAGGCTGTCGTCTGTTATACTTTCTCTCCTTCCCTCTTGCCTGATTCTCCTGGACAGACGCTTCGATTCCAACACAATTGTTTAGTTTTTCTAGCCAAGAAGGTAACACATCCAGCACTCTGGAGCTTTCTCAACCCTGCCGAATCCGATGGATTTTGACGTGTCGCAAAGTATTTTAAAGACCGGAGAATGACCATTCATTGCACGTTGGACGTTGTGCGAGCTTCATCACTTCAGACTTTCAAGAAGAGGTTGGACGGCCCTCTGTCAGAAATGGTGTAGGGTCTCCTGCTTCGACGGGGGTTTGGACTAGATGACCTCCAAGGTCCCTTCCAACTCTGTTAATCTCATCCCATCTATGGGATAAGAGAGCTGCAGAACCTGGCTCACAAACGGGCGGAGGGATTTAAGGAAAACAGCGAGATCGGTGCGAGCATTTGTCCAGCATCTGATCGCAGTCCAAAAAGACATATGAGGCTCCCATTGAGTGGCTCACTTTTACAAGATGGATTTGAGCAAAGGGAAGGAGTCTCTTTTAGGATCCGAATCAAAAGCTGTTCCTACAACTGAAAACCAAAATAACAAGAGTAGAATAACAGAGTTGGAAGGCGCCCCGGTTGTTAAGGGAATCTGGCTTCCCCGTTGACTCATTGAAGGTCGCAAAAGGGGATCACATCACCCCAGGACACTGCAACCGTCATAAGTACGAGTCGGTTGCCAAGCATCCGATATTTTGGTCACATGACCACGGGGATGCTGCAACGGTGATACGTGTGAAAAGCGGTCCTAAACCCCTTATTTTCAGTGCGTCGTAATTTTGAACGGTCGCGAGATGGAATTGTTGTAAGATGAGGACTACCTGTAGATATTTATAAGTGCATCTAAAGATATGCTGATATACAACCCGGGATATACAGCTGAGAATGACACAGCATGGAAGCAGGGGTGTCAAACTCAAGGCCCGCGAGGCCAGCTTGGAAACGGCCAAAGATCAGCCCACGGTGCCCCTGCCAGCAAAATTGGAGCTGGGGGGGGGGGCTATCGGAGCCCCCCCCGGCCGCACCCGGTTTTTGGCCGTAATGGCCTCCTGCAGCCCTCTGCCAGCAAAAACAGAGCTCGGGGGGCACGCGTGACTCCAAGCTCTGCTTTCGCTGGCAGAGGACTAGCAAAACAAACTAGAAACAAAACATGAAGGAGAAATGTTTCCCCTTTTGCATTTGAGCATGCAAGGAAGGACAGGAAAGGAGAAAGGGAAAGAGGAAAGAGAAAGGGGGGAAAAAAGGGAAGATGGGAAGAGAGCAAGGAAGGAAAAAGAAGGGAAGAGGGGAAGGAAGAAGAAAGGAGAATGAAGATGGGGAAAAAGAAGGAAGGAAGGGAAGAAAAAGAAAAGAAAAAAGAAAGACAAGGAAAGAAGGTTGGGTGAAGGAAGGGAGGAAGGAAAGAGAAAGAAGGAAGGAAAGGAAGGAAAGAAAGGAAGGAAGGAAGTAAAGAAAAAGAAAAGAAAAAGAAAGAAGGTTGGGTGAAGGAAGGGAGGAAGGAAAGAGAAAGAAAAAGGAAGGGAAGGAAGGAAGGAAGTAAAGAAAAAGAAAAGAAAAAGAAGGTTGGGTGAAGGAAGGGAGGAAGGAAAGAGAAAGAAAAAGGAAGGAAAGGAAGGAAGGAAGGTTATAATGAGAGTGAGGGAGGGTCTCAGGGAAGTCCTGCCTTAGCACTTGGCCTCCACAGATGTCCCCGACATGAGTGACATCAAGCTGGTCACACCCACACCCCCAACCCTGATGCGGCCCTCAATGAAATCGAGTTTGACACCCCCGCTCCAAAGGGAGGAGACTAGATGAGGGATAGGTCTCCATCTTTTTGCAACCCCCACCCCCACCCCCCCTTTGGTGCTGTTTTATCTTCTTGCAACTAACTCTTGCCAAGACTGACGGTCATCTTGGCAAGCCAGTCATTTTTTTAGAACAACTTGCGTTTGTTATTTTTGGGAGGGAGGCAGGGAGGCAGGAGAGGTGGTGGTGGGGGGGTTTGCATGGCTCAAATCCAGAGAGGAAATTCCATCGGTCCCTCTGCAATTTCTAACCTAAAGTTTGGCCCCCAACTTACAGCTGTTCCAGAGAATGCAGCCCCTTGAAAGCCTGGCTCTGGATGCTTTGAATTTCATTCTTGTAAAGGTAACTTGGAAAAGAAAGAGAGGAAGGGAAAAGTTAGGATGGGGAAATCTTTGGTGGTGTAAACAACATTGTCTGGGTGTATGCAAATCTTTAAACAAACAAGCAAGCAAAACAGCTCAAAATTCACGCGCCGTTATACATGTAATCCTCGACTTACGACCTGTAGCTTAGCAAACGTTTGAAGATCCTGTGGCCATTTGCAGTCACATGACTGCGTTTTATGATTGCTGAAAACCGGCATATATTTCAACAGAATCAAGGCCTATAGCAAACCAATGGGCTTGCTTAAGGACTGCAGTGTTGGCTTAATGACCACTGCGAAAAAGAGTTGGTCCTATATGTGATCCACTTTACAGCCGTCACAACCTACAATCGCGATCGCAGGCTCCATTTTGGTCATACGTCACAGACTACAGCATCCCAGGTAATAAATTGGTAATGAATGTAACAGCAACACTTTCCTGGGCCAGCTCAACTTATGACCACAACTGAGCCCAAAATTTCCACTACTAACTGAGACAGTTGCTAAGTGAATTTTGCCTCATTTTAGGACCATTTTTGCCACGGTTGTTAAGTGAATCCCTGCAGTTGTTAAGTTAGCAACACGGTTCTTAAGCAAATCTGTCTGCCTCGTTGTCAGAAGGTCAGAAAAGGGGATCACATGAGGCCGGGATCCTACAACCGTCATAAATACGAGTCAATGGCCAAGGGTCTGAATTTTGTTCAGCTGACCATGGGGGGGTGCGGCAACAGTCACAGATATAAAAAACAGTCATGAGTCATTTTATTCAGTGCTGTTATAACTTCAAACGGGCACTAAACAAACTGCTGTAAATTGAGGACTATCTCTATGCAGAATTAACCGATAATTCTAATAAAGCAGGTTGTAGCCACGTTACCTCTTCTATAAATTTTCTGTGGCAAGATTCCTACACTCTTATATGCATAAGGTTATAAATTCATTTCTATGTCCATTCTATGTCCCATTCCAGGAATGTTTCAAGGGCAGGAAATGTTCTACCCTATTAAATATTTATGATACTTATACTGTATATACATATTTGTATATATTACTGTATTTAATACAGTACTACAGTATTATTTAATACATACGGAGTATGCTATGCATTTGGGTGTGAAGGTTACGTTGAACAAACATTTTATACTAGAATGTGTATTTTGAGTTTTTGAGTTAGCCTTGAAGCTTGTCGACTGCGTGGAGCAGTTTATTTATTTATTTTTATCCCACCTTTATAAATAACTCAGGGCGGCAAGCATGCCTAATACTCCTTCCTCCTTCTCTTCCTCCCCCCCCAACAACAACAACATTGTGAGGTCGGTTGGGCTGAGTAAGAGTGACTGGCCACCAAACTCACCCAGCTGGTTCCCATACCTAAGGAAGGACTAGAACTCACAGTCTCCTGGTGATTGCCTCAAAGTCACCCAGCTGGTTCCCATGCCTAAGGAAGGACTAGAACTCACAGTCTCCTGGTGATTGGCCCAAAGTCACCCAGCTGGTTCCCATGCCTAAGGAAGGACTAGAACTCACCGTCACCTGGTGATTGGCCCAAAGTCACCCAGCCAGCCTCCACGTCTAAGGTGGGACTAGAACTCACCGTCTCCTGGTGACTGGCTCAACGTCACCCAGGTGGTTTTCATGTCTAAGGTGGGGCTAGAACTCACCCATCTCTCGATGGTTACCCCAAAGTCACTCAGCCGACGTTCGTGCCTAAGGCTTGACTAGAACTCACCATCTCCTGGTGATTGGCCCAGTTGGCTGGGGAATTCTGGGAGTTGAAGTCCGCCCATCTTAAAGCAGCTGAGTTTGAGAAACCTTGATTTAGAGCATATCAGAAAGGGTGGCGAGGTCAATACTCACAGGAATTTCAACTTCTTAAGCCCTTCAAACGCATTTTGTGCTATGTGCTTCAGTAAGTTGTTGTTCAAAAGCCTGGAAGAGATAGATCAAAGCAATGGATGAATACATTATTTGGAGATTTCTGACTGAGTTCTGATGTTTTCCTCGTGAACAGATTATCATCCGTTGCTCACCCAAGGATTATTCGAAGACTTCAGAAGTAATACAACCAACTATGAAATCCCAGCAGATTGATTAATAAGGTGAGTCTCGCATTTAGCTGTCTTCCAACTTATTGGGAATAGAAAAAAAAATCAATAGGTTTGGGTAAATCTCTTTACCTCTTGGAGGAAAAACATTTATATCAAAAAATCATATCAAATCTTAACAAAACAGCTACAGTTAAGTCTGGAACGAACTCCATCCATCAGGCAGCATATTTCTAGGTCACCTGGCAATGATGTAATCAGTGGAGTCCTTGCTGGCCTCTGACCTTGGTTGTCTGTTTGCATTCAGACATTCTAGTACCCAACTAAGTAACGTCATCAGTGCTAAAAGTGAGTGGGGTTTGCTCTTTAGTAGTTTTACACATCTTCTCCACCAGCCAAAACCCAGATAAGCAGAGATTAACATCAGACAAACAACTAAGCAGAAACCAATACCCTAATCACCAAGCACCAAGGAGAAAGTCACACCCCTATCAAGAATGCCATGGCAAGCTGCTGTATACAAACAGGGAACAAACCTCACTCTCTTCTAGCACTGATGCTGCTACCTAGGTTGGTAATGAAACGTCTGCCCAAAAGGAAAATGTGATCAGGAAAATGCTACAATGTGCAGAAATGAATAGATTAACACTTGCAACTAAAGAGAAGGAACAAACTGAATATTATGCGATATGGGAATTATTTTATCGATGGCTAGAGAATAAATATAAAAACTAGAGATAAAAGAAAAGTAGCGAAAG
>JANHFL010005103.1:24172-40160 GCA_032468155.1 Oxyrhabdium leporinum
ATTTAAGTTTTGGGACAACTTGGAAGAGAGGTGGACTTTATTTAAGTTTTGGGACAACTTGGAAGAGAGGTGGACTTTATTTAAGTTTTGGGACAACTTGGAAGAGAGGTGGACTTTATTTAAGTTTTGGGACAACTTGGAAGAGAGGTGGACTTTATTTAAGTTTTGGGACAACTTGGAAGAGAGGTGGACTTTATTTAAGTTTTGGGACAACTTGGAAGAGAGGTGGACTTCCCAAACATCTGGAGCACCACTTGAACATTCCCGGCATTGACAAATTCACCGTCAGTCAATTGCTGAACACATTTCTCTTCCCTAGAAGGAAAGCCTCAAGGGAATTAACTAACGGGGGCTTGAAATAGCGACCAGGCTGCTTCTATGAATCCATGCTTTTGAAAGGTTTTTCATTTGGTTCTCACTTCTCATGTACGCAACTGCTCCTTTGCAATGGGCATGGAAGAGTTGTTGGGATTTCCCCTCTTTAACATGGCATTTTTAAAAAACCCATAAACCCACCTAGGGGGGGAAAAATAATCTTTCCAAATTAAGCGAGCTCTTTTTGTGAACAAGTTCAGTAGGTTGCTTTGAGGGCAGGGATGGGGGAAACCTACCTGGCAGATTTTTATTTTTTCCCCTGGGAGAAATTTTTAAAAAATAATAATAATAATGGAGAAACAGGAACACTGGTTTCATTTTGCCATCTCTTTTCTCCTGGGTATGAAATCCATTCAGTATGTTTCCTGATTGCACCTCCAGCCTATAAGCAAATTGTCCCCCAGGGAGTAGGAGTAAATCAGTTATGATCTTTTGTCTCTTGGAGGGAGATTAGAGAAGTCCCACTGTGGAGAAGCAGCAGTAGGTTCCCTGAGCCTTGCGTGACTGATTTCACCTTTAATCCGACAGTTGATTGAATATTGCTAAGCAGAGAGAGAGTGGCTTTGGAAGGCTGGAGCTCAGAAAGGATGCACCGGGGAGGAATCGGTTATTTCCAGAAGAAAAGGAAGGAAGGAAGGAAGGAAGGAAGGAAGGAAGGAAGGAAGGAAGGAAGGAAGGAAGGAAGGAGAAGGGAAGGAGAAATTAAAGGGAGAGAGAAAAAGAAAGAAAGAAAGAAAGAAAGAAAGAACGAAAGAAAATCAAGGAAGGAAGAGAAAAAGAGAGAGGAAGAAGGAACTTAAGGAAGGAAAGGATGGAAAGAAGGAAAGGAGGGAGGGAGGGAGAAGGAAGGAGAGATAGAGAAAGAAAGAAGAAAGAAAGAAAAAGAAAGAAAGAAAGAAAGAAAGAAAGAAAGAAAGAAAGAAAGAAAGAAAGAAAGAAAGAAAGAAAGAAAGAAAGAAAGAAAGAAAGCTAGCCATCTTCTTTTCACTTCCACCCTATTAACCTTTTGCTTCTGCCCAAGTTTATTTTTTTCATTTCACCTGGGAATTGTCTAAGGAAAGGTGCCAAAGAAATCCACAGGAAGGCTGAACAACTTATAACTTATATCTATATAAATAAAGGCATTTTTTCTCAGTATTATTTTTTCCTTGTCATTGCTAAAGAAAAATATGACAGTATCCAAATAATTTAAGCCCCTTGATTTCAACTAGCGCATCTGAAGCTCTTCCTTAAAATCTTTTCCACAGAATCAATGGGAGTCTGCAGGAAGGGAAGTGCTCAACGTTTCAGGGATCGAAAAGCCTTTGCTCCATTATTTCTGCTGCCCGTTTTCATTGTTCCCTTGGCTGGTCTTTCAGTATTCAGCTAGCTAACTTGGTTAAACGGCAACAGTAATTTAAGCAAGACTTTCTTAGGAAAAAAGAAGGCGCGGCTATTCAGGCACACACGTCCAAACGCGCACCAATATTGCCATGGGAGAAAAAAATAAATGCGTTTCTTTCCTGCAGATCAAACGGAGTCCTTTCTTCCACTATCCTCGACTTCCTGGCCCATGCGTGGGACCTTTTCGTTACAATCTTGAACTTTTCCCAGGAGGTCCCTTTCCCCCCCACAGTCCTGCGCGTATTTCGCCGGAGGGGCGTGGCTGGGACCAGAGGGTCACTTGAGGAGGGGCCGACGACCTCGGAATACCTGATTATCTTTTTTTCTTTCTTTTCCCGCTGAAATGTCTTTCTCCAGATGTCGTTTTGGGGCCTGACAGAGCAGCCACAGGCTGGGTTGGTTTCCCTTATCTGGGGAAAACGTGTCGGTCGTGGCTGTCCCAAACCAGTTTCCCTCGCTTGTTTTCAGACCCATGACTCCCAGATGTCGCTGAGGAGCCGGTCCTGGGGGAAGGTAGGAAGATGTCGCCTCCTCCATTCCAGGAAACCTTTCCCTACGCGAAAGGATTCCCTTCGGTGGCAACGATGGCGGGAAGAGGGAAGAAAAGATGAAATCCGCCACACATCTGAGGGCCTCAAGTAGCAACAAGTGAGAGAAACAAGTTTGGGAACACTGTCCTGACCCATTTTCGCCGTCGCCTATCATTTCGTTTAGGGCCTCAGGGCGGAGAAAGACGGGGAGAAAGGGTTATCTCAGAAAATCGCAAGCGTTCCTTACGACTACCCCCACCCCTGAAGAAAAATCCGGTTTCTCCTCTCTGCCCCGTCCCTCCCACTCCTGTTTCTTTTATACTTCCGTTTCTTGCCAGAGAGTTTAAAAGCTACAAAATCCGTCTCCTCAGCAATATTGATTTTTTTTTCCCTGTCGCCCCTAGCCCCCTCTCTTCCTGGAGGTCAGGCTCCCAGATTACCGCACATCTCCTCCAGACGGTTGACAGTTGCAATCGTGCTTACTTGAAGATGAATGTTACTTTGGGAATAGCGTTTAATTACCAATAATTTAAAAGGGTCTCGGAGTTGAACGGTGGCGCGCTGGAGCTGTTGCTGCGGTTGTTTAAACGTTCGTGTATTGGAGAATACTTTCACAAGCATCGAAACATCGGGCAGAGGGGGACTAAAATATATAACAAAATAGGGGGAGGGAGTGCAAACATTCTCCCACCAGCTGGCGCCTAATGATGTGCAGCAAATACAATATTAGCCACTCGGCGCTGTATACTCTACCGGAGTCCTATGGAGATCAATGAGACGTTCTCCCACCTAAATAAACCCAAGTCCACAGCCTTCTTGCAAGATCGGCAAGTCGGCCCGGCTTGTCTTGTAGCAGCTGAGCTTTTTCTCTGGATCTGGCCTGCGGTGTGCAATTCGGTTCCTCTAACCTCAGACGGCGTAGGTGTTCATCCAGATCGTACCGCCGTCGAAGGCTGTCAAACAGCTCTGAACTGTGACCTGGGGAAATGAAATATTACCCGAGGCGTGGAAAAGGGGCGACTATCTCCTTTCTTACAGGGCTCAGAAGTGGTGGACTCTACACTCATATTTTTGTCCCAGTGTTAGGAAGCTCAACAAAAATGCTCTTTTGAATGCATTCACTATACATGGATGGACGACTGTATAAAATACCTACATATCCAACCAAGTACCCACAGTTCTTCTGTTTCCAAAAGTTGTAGGACTGACCCTTTGCCGCAATACAATACTCACGTACCACCACGACCCCACCCCTTGCATTGGAACTCAGTTTTTATCTTTCGCCCACCTGAAGCAACGTGTGAATCGTGACTCTGCATGTACACGAGTGGGGGAAGTGGCGGTCGGTTATTCCAGTAGCCTGGCCTGCTAAGGAGCGGAGGTGGGGGTGTGCAGCGCCGAACAGATGTCCTCGTTTAAGCCATTCTTTTCCCACATGCTCCGTAGAGATTGCCATCGCTTAGGAAGCTCGCTTCAAACCTGGCCCATTATGGGCAAGTTATTCTGGACCACTGAGCACGAACAAAATGGGCTTCAGATCGCGTGCTTTAGAATATTCGAGGCCAGGAAAAAGCTAAACCAAGAAAAAAAAGTCCATTAAAAGAGAGGGAGAGCAAGAGCAAGCTGGATGGCACCAGGAAAACTTATTGAAAAGATCTCCTCTCCGCCATAACCACCATCCTACCGCCCCTTTACAGATATATTATAATTTACAGGGTCATCTAATAATCCAAAGGGGCATTGTAAAACAGGGAAAATAAAGGGAAAGCGGGGCTGGGGGGCTGGGAGGGGAAACCAGAAAAAAGAGGAAGCCCCTTTTCGCGTTGTAAAACCTCTCCTAATTACCTGCCAGAGCAATTAGCTGACTATCACGAAGAAATTAGATCGCTCAATGTAGCATACATAATGCGAATCGTTTTGTAAGGCAAAAAGGAAGGGAGACCTGCGTTTTCTTTACAAGAAAATAACCCGCCATCCTGGGCAAGTCTTCCGTGGGCACAAATTGCGGATGTCTAGGCATGTAGGGCAAAGAAGCCGGACGTGAACTAACCAACTAGCCCCCACCCAGCCGGGGCACAGCGCGCCCTGCCCATTTACCCCAGGAAAATAGGGAGCGGGGAGCGCAAGGAAATTCAGAGGCTTCCAGATCGCTGTAATTAACACTGAGCGACTTCAATAGGGAAACCTGTTTTCCAGATGATTTTGACAATGCGGCTTTATGTCTGGTTTGGCAGTTTTCGAGAGCTGGAGTCGGTTCTTGGCCGCTTTACTTGCCTCTCATCTGTTGAGCGTATATTTGCCCAAACCCAGATTTCAATGCGGCGTGTGCTAGCCAAGCGTATGTGGCAAAATATTTCTTCGCTGACCCGGGGACTGACTGAACAACATGGACCCTGGAAGCTCCGGTGCACCGGAGCCGTTGGTTGCTCTCCAACCAGTTCTACTCGTGAGTATCAGCTTAGCAGTCAACTATTTTTATTCGAGTACGGAGGTGGGCAAAATGGATTCTTCTCCTCCTCCTAGTCATTTTGAGCAATAATAAAAAAAAAACCTGGATCAACTACATCCATGGCAACTAGAGTCTCATGCACATGCATACAGACACACACACACACACACACAGAGAGAGAGAGAGAGAGAGAGAGAGAGAGCAATCCCTCCCAATATCAAGGCATTCTATTGAAAAGTATAAATTTAACGTGAGTTGTAGGAAATAAACACACTTTATTTTAAAAGAGCCATGCTGCTTTTGCAATGTTGATTTCCTAGATTTAGCACTTGGCAATCTTTCACACCAATAAGTTGTATGTTTCAAACTGCCAATCTATAGTAGTTATGAAGAAGCAAAGTCAAAGGTCCTCTGAAGTGGCTGAGGGATTTGCTCCAGTTTTACCAGAGCTGGACTCACAAACAGTAAAACCAAATTATGATCAAATATCATGATCTTTGGACATAATCAGCCACCTTCAAATCACTTGTAAGAAAAAAAGGGGGAACAATAAAAACCTTTGATGATTTCTTTGTAAAGATGTAACTGACAAATAGCTTTTTAGAGCCAGTTGGAATGAAAGATACAATATCCTACTAGAGGTGGTATTTTTGAAGTGGTTTGACAAAGATAACATTTACTCACCGAGCAGGGCAAGCAAATAATTTATTAGCTTTCTTTTCTAAAAGGTCATCAAGCTACAGTTCAGGTCCAACCTCAATTCGGCAGTGACATTATTCTGTCTGTGATAAAAGCACATGTTCCTTAGACTTTGCAACTCTGAAATAAAGAAGTAGGTGAACTTTCTCACCAATGAAGTCCAGCGGAACTATGACTGAGGTCTTGTCAATAAATAAGATATGGTTGCAAGAGATCCTGTATGTTCTGAAACTTGGAGAGGTGTGGAAAGAAGGAAGGAATGTTTTTACATTGCCCACTTATGTAGGTTTAAATAGTACCCTGCAGGCTTTCGAGCAACATTGATCTGGCAAAAAACATTCCATGTAACTACAAAGTTTCCTTATTGCTATGCCAACAGAAACTGGTCCAAAAAAGGGAAGGGTGGGAGCCCCAAAAGGGAAAGATTGAGTGAGAGCTTAACATAACTACAAATTGCTCAACTGTGCACCTCCCTACTGCTGTTCTATGATTTTTGTAATGCAACAGCCCTCATCCAGCTTTTTCATGCTGGCATGGCTCTCTCCAAAGGAGCAAATGCTTAATGATTCTGACTTATCAATTCATTAGAAACAACTGTGTCGATCCAGGAAATAAAATGTCTGCAGTCATTCCAGGCCAAGTTCTGCAGATCCCTAATGCAGCAGAACTGGCACTAAATGGGTCTGAAGCACAAAAAGTGCTTTTCTCAGCTAAAGACTGCATGAAACATCCCACAGAGATGTGGGGATTAAACATCCATATAGCAATGAGATTAGAAAGAAATCAGGACTGAACTGCTCAGCTGGCTAGGTAATTCACAGCTGCTCTGGTGACTACTGGAATTGCTGTAAAGTCACTTGTGAGTCAGGCAGGGCCAGCCCTAACATTAGTTAAGAGGCGGCAATGGGCAGTGGCCTTAGGGCAGCTGGTATTAAGTTTCACAAAATGGAAGTCAGAGAATCATTACTTGTAAGGAGTAGAGAACAGATGGAATCACATTATGAGTTTTCTTCTACAGATGTTCAAATAGCTCTATGGCCTTGGGTGCAAAGCATCTTGTCTTGAGAAGAGTCATCATTTGCTCTTTTGTGTGGGCAGCAAAATGTCCTGGGCTGGCCCTGAACATATAGAGGCGAATCCTGAATTGGAAATCTGATTCATCCACAGAGACAAAAGATAGAATTTGCCTCACCATTTCTTAGCTTATCAATGTCTTCTAGCTCAAGTTGGCTCCAGTCATACCACATGCACTGAAAGCAATGAAGAACTGGGCTAATTCTCAGCTCATTCCAACCATCTCCCAACAATCATTCAAAACAGGCTGCATGTTCTAAAGACCAGTTGCATACAGGACTAGGGTATGAAGGGCATAGAAGTAAGACATGTGCTTCTCTGGTTGAATCCACACATCCTGTTAAACTCCAGTTTTTGCCTGACCATGCTTTATTGAACAAAGTACAGTTGGCAGAATTTACAGGGCCATGGAAAATGGTTTTCAAAGCATTATATCTGGGTTTGTGTCATCTACCTAATCAAACTAAATAAGAGGATTGTATGCTGTAGGATCCCAGCCCTTCCTTATTCTTAAGATATTGGCACTCTACATTCAGACGCACACATGCCTGGACTGTTTGCTCTTTTCTTGAAGTTAATGAAGGTATGTGATGAGTCATATCAGAGCACAAGAGAAGGAAAGGAACTCCTTGGTGCATCTTGATCCTTCAGCACTTGAGTATTTCTCACTGTAGATATCCATTTTCTAAAAAGTCTTAAGAATTCTTATTCTTACGGAGATTTCAGATCTTCTGCTTTAAATTCTTCCATTTTACCTTACATGTCACATTCAATTTCTGTCTTAGTTTAAACTAGAAATGAAAACTAACAAAGAAGACTAAGCAGCCCTATATTAGAATTGATATAATTCTGCCAAGTGACCTGCAAAGAGCACACTGTTAAATTCAGTAGGACTTGTAGTTAGATTCTGGTACAGACATGGTTAGCAGGAATAGGATTAAAGTTTTTTTATATGTCCAGTAAACCCATAGTAATCAACAAACTAGCTTAAATCCTGCTGAGCGGGGAGGGAGAGCTGTCCTGAGGATTGGATCCAATACACAGTGGTTTGAGAAGGCTTTGCATCTGAGATTTCAGTTTTATTTTCAATATTTTACATCATGAAACTTCAGTGTTTCTCAATCTTGTCTACTTCAAATGCTGGCTAGTGAATTCTGGGAGTTGAAGTCCGCCCATCTTAAAGTTGGGAAATACCACCCTAGTCTTTCAGCAACCCAATCAGTTGGAGTAATAGAGAGCTGTGAAATTCTGGGCAATCACTAGATGGCAGCAAAAAGTGACACAAAACCTACCTTTTCGTTGCCCTCCCATGGTTATACAGTCTAGCGATGTCAGGACAAAACCAGTGACTTTTAAATGGTTACATGCATGTCTTGAAGAAGGGGAACAAATAGCGCTGCTATGGGGAAGCTGCAACCCAATGATTTCCCTCTTCCTTTTCTCTGCCCTCAGCTCTGGTAACATTGGCAGAGTTCTGCCTTGAGCTCTCTGATAATTTATCTGCCTTGGGTTTCAGGAAGCTCTACACAAGGCCCTGCTTGGAGAACCTTATTCCAAATGAGTGTCTTATACTTCTTGTGAAGTCTCACCTTGCTGGGAACCAGTGGGTCTAATTATTAAGGCACCCGGCTAGAAACTGGGAGCTGGTGTGTTCTAGTCCCACCTTAGCCATGAAAGCCATGACTTCAGACCATAGGGTTGTTGTTGTTGTGGGAAAAATCAGAACAGGAAGGTATGTTGGATATATTAGCCACCTTGAGTTATTTGTAAGAATAATAAAAGTAGGATAAATAAAAAAACAAATGAACAAGGAAATGACTTTAATTTCGAGGTTGTAGTCACCCTTTTGGTTTTTTTAAAAAAATTCCCACCTTGCCAACCTCCCCCCCCCTCACTCAACGTGGCTTCTTTACTATCAAGCTGATTGTATGGAAATAGAAAAAGTGTTATCTGTAGGATCTAATTCAAAAATGGGCATGAAGAATATTCATACAAACATTCAGGCCAAAAATGCCAAGCTACTTTAACAGCAATAGAGGGACTGCTGTCAATCTACCTCTCCATTCTTCCATTTTCTAAGAATTTTGAAATGTGTAGAAATATAAATCCCAGTAATTGTTTATCCCCAGGTATTAGTTCAAGTAGATAAGCTAATAAGCAAATTATATCAAAACCGAATCAGTTATTGACAATACAGTATCTCATGTCTTCACCATACTATGCTTTGACACTTGCATAAACTCAGATACTTCAACAAACCATGGTTAAGCTATGAAGACAATTAGTAAATCTTTCTTCTAATGCAAAGATCTCAAAGATTCTTCTGAAAATATTTTTCTGGCAATGCTCCAGTTAGCTGTTTCCCTTTTCCCTGAAGGCTACATGATTTGGTTTAAGCTAAAGAAAGTCAAGAGAAACAAGGCTCAGCCTTGAAGATCTAATTAAAGACTGTTTCTCTATTCCCACCTGCTAATCCACGCATGGTTTCATGCTGCAAACCATCCATCCCATGTGTATAAGCAGAATCCTCCATCAGTAATCAACTCAACTAGAGCTTGTGAATAGTGAGAGAGGCAGGACTTTGGTTTGGTTGGATTAAATTAAGTAGTGCATACTTGTGTTCCCTGATGTTTTAAAACAAGAGCAAGCACATTGGTACCTTCCCAGTATGTCAGAATAGCATTTTTTGTCATTAGTCATTATTTGCATTTGGTTAGGGGCATTTTCCTCTTCATCCTATGCCACATAATCAGCCTAAACATCCCAATGGAGCTGCAAAGGAATATGAAATGTGGGCTGGTGATCAATTCCTCTTTGGCAGATCCTAGTAGGAACCTTCAATACAAAAAGCTGCGGGGAAAATGTGGAGGCATATTTATAGAGCCTGAGAAAAACTGGGGTTAGTCAATGCCTTAAATGATTTAGTTAAAGGACTTAGAATTATGTGTGCATCCATAGGCACTCTGAAACATCTTCTCCCTTTGAATCTGAAGGTTTCATAGTAATTTTAAATATATCGAGAATCAGCCTTAATCTTTCCAACTGCCTATTGCATGCTGAAATACATTCTGAAATGTGCTTCAAATCTCTTTATTACAATATTACATATTCCTGGACTGGTATTTTACAGCAGGCAGTAAACCAGGTCCTCAATTGCATTTTACTGTTTGCGTGTAGCAAGACAATACTTATAAGGAATCAGTTTTAAAGTGTAATCTTATGGGAGCTTAGGCAGTGCTCACATAACACATCAGCCATAATTGGCTAAATTAGCCACAATTGCATAAACCCATACTCTGCCACTAAGCAAATGCAGTGATTTTGTAGTATGCTACTTGTTACAAGCAAGATGACCATTTTTTTCTACTTTGTATTAAAGGCTTTGTCCCACAATACATAAGCAGTCAGGGGGACAAATAATCATCTATAAGGGAACTGAAGCAGAGTGGAGAGAAAAGGCTGACAGGAAAAAGTAACTAAAACAGATAAATGCAGGGAAACTGGTCAGTAAATAACATAAAACCAGTTCAAGACTGCTAATTATTTTCTGGATAATATAAATGAGGCAAAGCAGACAGGGCAACATTGATGCCTCAATACACACATAAGAATTTATTAAAGCAGCCTAGACTAGAAATACCTATTTTCTTCCTCAAATAAAATCCTGGAATTGATCATCTCCACAAGAGATCAGTTGAACTCACCTCCAGGATAATGGCTGATAGAGCAGTAAAGATATTGTATCAGTTTATAGCAAATGTAGGTTAAACAAAGGGTTACAGGACACAAAGTTGGTTATCAAAAAAGGAATCAATATAAAACTTGATCTCATTACTGTTTCAGTAATATTAGACAGCTGAAATTGTTCTTCAGGTTATTTGGATTTCTCTTCAACTGGTGTATCCGTAGTCCTCAACTTACAACCATTCCTTTAGCAACGGTTCAAAGTTAGGGGGAGTGACTTACAACCAGTGCAGCATCCCCATGGTCAAGTAATCAAAATTCAGGCGCTTGGCAACCAGCATGTATTCACAACAGTTGCAGTGTCCTGAAGTCCATGCGATCGCCATTTGCAATCTTCCCAGATGACTTGTCACAAGCAGTCATGGGAGCAAATGATTTATTTTACTTCAGTGATTCACTTAACAACCATGGCTAAAATCAGGTGCAACTCACTTAGCAGTGGAATCCTTTTGCTTAGCAATTTAGGAAATTCTGGTCTTAGTTTTGGTCATTAATCAAGGACTACTACAGTAGTATTTAGAAATTCTGGATTTCATACTACAGAATTTCAAAGCTAATTAAAAATTCTAACTCAAAGTAAGTAGGTATATTTTACTCTAATAACCCAATTAGGAAATATGTAGACTTAAAGCTGTTCTTATACTGAACTTTTAAAATAAATTCTCTACAGGTCCACCTAAAAGTTAATTTGAATGCAAAGCCTGACTTCCAGAGGCCAGAATGTAGTAATTGCAGTTTAGAGCAGATAATTTTAAGAGTAAATTCTTTTAACAGTATTTTCTCTAATACTAGGCAGCTTGATGCAGATATTCAATGAAGTTTATTGTGGGTATCTTCCTCCTCCTCTCACCCCCATGAAATACTTCTCCCAGGGACAAAAATACACAGCAATTCCACCAGATCCATTGGTTTTGTCATTTGTGTTTTACTTTTGTTAATGGACGAAAGCAGCCTTGCTTTTGTAAAAATAAAAAAAAGAATGTTACAGACAATGCAAACTAAATGAACTGGGAGGAGGGGAGGGGGCACACTCTATTTTGACCAAGCCAGTACGTAAGCACGGTGGTTGTTGCAATTTAATTCACTTACAGTGGGCATGGAGCCTGGAATTCAACTCAAACATTTATCAAAACCGAAACCAAAGACCAGTATCGCTCCATCCATCCTTCGCGCCCTTAACTCCGTTGTTCGGTAACGCGCGACGCTTTCTTCTTCGTCTCTTCCATCCAGCTCCGCCTTGCCTTGCCGCAAAAGCTTTCTTCGCCCACAACGACCTGACCCCGCTCGCGCTCCCGCAGACCCAAACAGACACGCCTGTCCTCCCCTCAGACGCCCCCTCCCGCCTTTGTCAGCCTCTTTTCCTGTAGGCGGTTTCTCCTTCAGGTCGCGCTTCTGAAAGCGCCGGGCTCAGAGGACGCGCCCTACGAACATCGTTAACGGGAGGGGAGGGGGGAAGAGGAGGCAGACGCGAGCTCCGCCCACCGCATCCCAGCGCGGCCTGCCCCGGTCCGCCTCCTGGGTGCTACTTCTCCTCCTCCTTCAACGCCCCGCTCCGCCCTCTCGGCGCAAAGAGCGTCTGGCTCTTTGGCAAGGGGAAGCTCGCGCAAGGTGGGCGGCAGGTGCACATCCCGGCTTCTGCCTTCCCGGCACGAAGCCCGGTGGCTCCACTTCGCCAGAAGATTGCCGAGTCTCGCTGGGGGAGGGCAGGGCTTGTCGAAACCGAAGGGAGACACTAAGAAAGAGAAGGCTAACGGCTCCCTTCCTTTCATAGCCCTCTTAAAACGCTGCTCGTGGCTACCACACCAAGCTCAGCAGAGCGCAACTCCCAGGACCGGCCGTCGCCCCACGAAGAGGCTGGCGAAGACTTCCGCCCCCTTTGGAGCAAATTGGCCGAGGGGAGGGGATGAGCCCGCCTTCTCAATAATGCCGCTGGCGGCACCCTTTGTTTGCCGGTGCCTGGCGGGCCCGATCAGTTCAGAGCGGAGGGCGGCTCGAAACTTGTCGCCTCAGAACAATCGGGTGCGGCCCGGCTCCGCCCGCCCGCGTGGCAGGGGCGTCGTCAGAACGCCCTTTGCGGCCTGCTGAGAGCTGTTCGTTGCTGTTGGCCTTTTCGTTATTTTGTGATTATTCATCTTGTGACCGCGCTCAGCTTACATGCACAGTAGCAGACCCGGGATGTAAATAGAGTTCTTTCTGGGACCGCGTCAACCTCTTTGATGCCCCCCCCCCCCATCTCTTTCCCGCCAACAGTTAAATGGCTCCTGGCTATATCTGAGGAAGCGGAGCTGGCCTTGTAAAAATATATAGCTGCGCTTGTGTCCTGGGCTTGTCCGCGCAAGCCGTTCCCCGACAACCGCGCCGCCGCCGCCGCCACAGGGGCGTTCTGTGAGGGCGTTGCTGTTACCACCCGGTTTACTAAATCGGGACGGCAATCACCCGACCTATTCCTAGAGGGCGGCAAAGAAACTGCTTGCGTCTTTTGCGGTCGCCTCGATCGGCCTCCGCCGAGGTTGCCTGCCACGCGCCCGCATCCCGCTTTGGGGGCCCACTTGGCCCTCCCTCCCCGGCCCCATTCTACCGCCCTGGGCAAATGCCAAGTCCCTCTAGGTGGGTGCAGCCCTGCAACGTATCCTGGACGACCCACTTCGCTTCTTAAGACAGAAATCTTGACCCATGCCTCGATCACGGTTATCCCAATTGGGGTGGGGTTCCTGGTCCTCTAATGAGCGATAGCAGTACGTTTTAATGTGCCTCGACAGGAAGAGAGATGCAATAATAATGTTTAACACAATCGAAATGATGCAGGAATTCCAAGTATTGGAATTACTTAACCCAGCAGCATCGATTCCGAGAGGGATTTAGTAACAGCCGAGGCATAGATATAGATGTATTCAGAGATGGAGAGATATTACAATCTTATTATTTAACAGGCAGGGCTTCAGTTTACAACTTATACATATAAAACATGGCACTGAATCCCTGGGCAGTGCTAAGGTAGTCAAGTCTTTTCACCCTAACAAGTGGCTGCCTAAAGAGTTGCTGTGACAAGGAAATGTTGGGTGAAAAGAAACATACACTCTGGCTACACCTTGGGGCCTAAGAAGTTACAAGTGGTATATAAATATAAAAAGGAATATGTTATTATTTAATAGAAACATGTAACTATTTGAAATTTTAGATGTATGTTCCCTATTGTGAGCCTCTACGAATGCTGTTCAGACAGGAAGTTTTTTATAAATCAGTAAGATATACTGGAGAGTTTCTAAGCAAGTGGATGTAATTTTCAGGTTAGCTTATTGAACTTCTAAGCTCTTTAAAAAAAGATAACCAAGTGTCCTGGAGTTCCAGTCCAAACCATTCATGTGGAAATGAGCTCCACTGAAGTTAGCACATTTGTTTGAACTAGTTTTAGTAGCTTTAATGTCTCCAAATACTCTAAATTTACATAATTCAAGGACTTTGTGTGTTTTTAGTTTCCACTGACTGAGAAAGCTCCCGATCTTTTCCATCTTTCAAAAATAAAATAACATTGGAAACTGCTCCAGTGTGGTTAAACTATTCTTGTTTTAATTCTTTAAATTCTCAGCCTTGATTCAGAAATGGGATTAAGAGCAATCGAAACAAAGACAACCCTTTATTGTGATGCAAATCTCTTGATATTCCCTCCTATCCCTGCTTCTTAGTTGATCTGATTCCTTTATTTCCAGGAGCACTCTTATGTTACAATATTATTATTGGATCTAGAATTCAACAGAAGCTTCAAGGTCCTACATCCAGTAGCCAATTCAAGCTTGACTAAATCAGCATGCTAGTCGTTCTTTCTTTTTATTTTCTGGGCTGCAATCCTATGCACACAATCCCATAGAACACAGCGGGATTTTCTTCTCAGTAAATATGTGCAGGGTTGTAGACAACTAGTTTTTTCCCCATAGTCTAATATTCTTGGTATGTGCTAGGATAGCAAGTCCCAGAATTTTCTACCAGCATACTCATTTATAGAAAAGTGGGATGTGACTGAATTTGACTGATGCCCAGTCATCCTGCAGAGACTTGCATTGAATTAGTAGGCAGTAGCAGGGATTTTTCCGGAGCAGGAGGCAGAACGCTGCACAGACAGATAAGTGTAACTGTTGCTGCCTTACAGAGTAATGTATTCTCAGAAGGGTGGCCTCTTAGGGTCTGGTTCAGACAATGTACTAAAGCATAATGAATTTGTTGTGCTTAGCACCATGTGAAGACTTAGGGTTTGTGGTTTATAAAGCAGTATTACCATTTCTTCTTTTTACAACATACCATACTGAAGCATAATATTTAGATCTTGACATTAAGTGCAGTTTGATTTTAAAGAAGCCTCCATGCTATTATCATTCCTTTATTTATTTATTAACAAACTTTGCAGCTCCAAGCAACTCTTTTTGACTCCAGGAAATGCCTAGAGTGAAACAAATTCTTAAAGATGGGAGACTATTGGCAGCCTTTTAGGTGTGAAATTGCTTTGGCTTTATGGGCTGCTCACTCAAGGTCCAGGGCAGCCAAAGAAAAGGCATCTTTTGACTTCAAAGGGCACTTTGTTAATCTTTCCAGTTCCCCTCACCAAAGAAGCAATTTGGAAACACTCAGTGAAAACTAGCTCAACAGAAATAGTGAGTCTTAAAAGAAAACAGCTTCAGGCAAGTCATCCCTATTTTACTCAGCTGAGAAGATCTTCTCAAAGAAAGCAACAAAAAAAGTAACATCAGTTATATACCTTTGTTAGCATCTAACAGACAGGCTTCTCTAAGATATCAACATTTTTTTCATTCCAATTCCTATTAACCAAAGAATGAAGCTCTGCTATTCTCCAGAGAAAACACATTGTCAGAGGCATCAGCATCTTCAGTCCCTACAATGGCTTACAAAGATATGTCTGCAAGGATTCTTAAATTACATTTTACGTCCTTTGCAAAATAGGAAATGCCATCCAAAGACTATTAAGTGTGCCCACTTACTGCAACTGGGATGTTTCTAATTTCTTTTTGAGAAATGTGATGTTCTATACTTCAGCAACCCTTTTAAACTTTCTCTTTTTATTATGATATAGGGACAGATAACTGGCCTGGCAGGTACAGTGTTTTTCATTACATTTCATTATTATTTTTTTCCTTTAGAATATCCTATCCTTATTAACCAAGTGATGCTTCTTCCTGATTATGGTTATGGTTATTCACAAGCCAATATGTTTACCATGAAGAAATCAGAATAAACTGCAGTTGTGAAAGATAGGCTCAACGTGGGCATTGGTTGCTTCAAAGACACCTGAGATGTCTATCAAAAACATTTTTAATTTGGGATATTCTACATATGCATTAAAGAACTGAAATGTGTATTAATGCTCAGTTAATCATATTCTTAAAAATATTAAAAGGATACCATATCAACAGATTTGGGATTAAAGATTTTCATCAAAAATTGCATATTTTTATATATTAAATACAATAGCCTGCCTAAAGGACAGGAAAGAACCCACATCAGATTATCTTCATTAGAGCTGTAAATTTTTAAAAGATGATATGGCCGTGTGATAATTTGGTATCTTTATGGGGAAATCCTTAAATATTAAAGATACTAATGTTTTGTTGAATTATATACCAATTTTTTTTTCTTTTTTCTTTTTTCTTAATAAATTTTTTATTGTTGTTTTTTTTTCCAAAGCCATTCTTTCATTGCACGATGTGTCAGACTGGGTACAAACACT
>JANHFL010005104.1:6854-17940 GCA_032468155.1 Oxyrhabdium leporinum
ATAAGCTGTAAACCGCCCCGAGTCTTCGGAATGGGGCGGTATATAAATGTAAAAATAAAATAAAAATAAAATAAAAAGTTTGAACACTGAAGAAGCTACTTGGATAACAGCAAAAGGTTTCAAACCAAAAAAGAAAAAAGTCCAGTTACCATGGCTCCACCTCCAGATAAGTCTACATGGAGGACCGAGAATCTTCATTGATATTTTACTCTACACGTATTTTATTGACAAAAGGAAGCTGCCTAGAATAGCTAAAAAAAGAGCAATAGAGGCAGTAATAGTAAATAATATTAATAAATAATATTAAACTTGCATACTGCCCAACTCTCCTTTGGTGGCTGATTACAAAGGAATTACAATAAAATCAATAAATAGTAGCTAATTGAAAAAAATCATTTCAATTTGTGCCAAGGAGTCATTTTCAGTCAGGCATTTTTCCAGTCAGAAGATTACAAACCACCCAGGGAAGACAGTTTCTTTGTTGTTCTAGTTTCTTATGGAAACCCTAGTGAAATTTCAGCAATGGCATGTATGCCACAAAAGTACAGTTTGAGCTTTGATTTGAAATAATTTTAAAAATGTTTTCAAATCAGAGATAGAAGCAAATATTTTGTTGAGTAAATATACAGTGGTGATTGTGAAAGGAAAGCATAATACCCTATAAAAATAAAATTCTAAGGTTATACCAGCACTACTAGCATATAGAAGAAATTATTCCTGTTTACAAAGATTTCATCTCCTACAGAAATGTTCTGAAGATGGCAGTTCTAGAATTTTAACTCTTTATATACAGAATATGCACTATTCTGTATACAAAATATAGGGATTCAAGACATCAGGCTACAAACCAGAAGAAAAATAGAAAATTTATTTTGATTGGATTAAGTTAGCATCTTTAAGGCTGGCTAATTTTATGTGAGATTCTCCTAAAGAAAAGCTTTTGTTAGTTATGAAATTCTACTTAAAAATAAATTTTGTGCAATCTTGAAGCCAAACCAGTATTTTTTCTTAGGGATTTTATATGGATTTACAGGCTGCTCAAACTCTTATATTTGCAAGTGTACCAGTAGTCGCTTTTTACTCATTTTTCATTTATCTTACCTTATGCTTTGGTAACTATTTCTGCAGTCCTTGACTATACAGGTAGTCCTTGACTTACAACAGTTCATTTAGTGACCGTTCAAAGTTACAACAGCACTGAAAAAAGTGACCTATGACCGTTTTTCATACTTGAGACCTTTGCATGATCATGTGATCAAAATCCGGATGCTGGGCAACTAGGTCATGTTTACTGTTGCTCTGACCCAAGGTTCAGTGATCACCTGTGACATTTTGACAAAGTCAGTGGGAATTTATTTAGCAACCAGGTTACTAACTTATTAACTGCAGTGATTCACTTAACAATTGTGGCAATAAAGGTCATAAAATGGAGCAAAACAAATGTCTTACTTGACAACAGAAATTTTGGGCTCCCTTCTGGTTTTAAGTCGAGGACCATCCATAAAGAATACAAACCATGAAATAGAAAGGAATCTAATCAGCCAACTAGTGAGGTCACATTGATGGTTTCCTGCCAATAAGGAATGGATGTAGATGTGCATGTTATATGAAGAAATGAGTGCTCATATGCGGTTCCCAGTTTGGGAATTTTTGCATCCCTTCTCCTTTTTTTCTAACCAGCTGCAATAATTGCAGTCAAACCACTAACTAAATGTAACTAAAATTACAGCCCTAATCTGTACTGTATTTCTAGAGTCATTTTAATGCAGTAGACAATTTTTAGAGAATTGTCTGCAAATTATGTGTTTTTTCTTAGCCCCATTTTCACATTACTTATTAAGTATACTTATTACATCAACTTCGTCTGCCAAATAGTCTGTGTACATATACTTGTATACGCTTCCTTCTTTTTCAGATATGTTGATATGAGCAACTGATCTTTTTGTGATAAAATCTCAAAAATCTCTCCAGAATGAATAAATTGAAAATGGCATCAGAAAAAAGGTAATCAGTAAGAAAATGATTTCATTGATTTTTTTTTTATTCTGGTTTGTAAGAATTGGATTGGTTTTTCCTCTTTCTCTTGTCTTTTTATTTATTTTTTAATATCTTGATTGTAATCTTTAAAGTTTATGTGTGAATTGTACTCAAAATGATAATGTTCCTGATTATCTGATAACAAACCTGATTGTAGAAAATTGAAAACTGAAATATGTGTATTTGAAAAACTAGTATTCATATACCATGGCTTTCTCCAAAGATTTAACATAGGAGGCTTTCTTACAAAAAATAAAAAAACCTAATTTTTGCCATGAAATTCTAACTTACAATATCTTCTAACAATAAGAATCTTTTTGAAGTTACCTTTGTTTATGACAATGATACATATTTCCCTAAGCCCAAATCTGATGCATAAAATTGAAGTAATTATTTTTCCTGTTATGCCCATGATAGTTTTAATGTATTTAAATTTATTTTAATATTCTTTTTATATAATACGAGACTATGTTCAGTAGATTTTCTGTGAAACTAAAATTACTACCTTTTTATATATAATTACAAGAATAAGTTTTATTTGTAGTGTGCCAAAATCTGTTTGGATTAAATAAGTGAAGTAAAAGAAATCTGGAAATATATGTGGAATCTGTTGTATTTGAACTTGTTAGATGTGCAAGCTATTAAAAAATATAAGACATAAAGTAAAATTTTAAGTGCTGAGCTCTTATTTAGAGTATCAGCTAAGCAGCCATTGCACATCTCTCTTTTAGATTTTTGTTCTATTTGTTTTTGTTGAGCATTTTTGTGTTGCTACATAACTTTGAATTTTCTGTCCTCAGGACTGTTTCTCCTTTCATCTTCTCTGTAGATATTGGCAGTACTGTATATAACTCATGACATTGAGACACACTTAGCTCGGGTTCTATGCAATATGTATTCCAAAATAATACAGATATATTTGTATTTTGTATTGTTTTTTTACATTTCTCATCTGAGAATTGCTTTCAGCCTAAGCCACTACATCTGTAGTGATTATTTTTGAATAAGACCTGATTTTTGCTAGCAGAGATATTTTTGAGAAATAGTATGGAATAAGATACATACACTTACAGCGTTTCACAATAAGGAAACATTTGGTAAAATTTACATAATATTGTTTGCAAAATAAGGAAGTTTAAATGTTCTCATTTTAGAAATAAAATATTATGCTCCAGATGAGATTGTACCATTTTTTCTTGCATTTGATTAATTTATAAGATACTCTGTTCAGAATATTTTCCTTCTTATATTTTCATACCTCATATCAATTAGTTATGTCTGCATGTTTGCCAGATTTCAATTTTTGTGTAAGCCGGCTACAAACCTTTTACACCAAACATTTTTTTTTGCAATTTCATCATCTTGTGAGGGTACTCTGTGGGACATAATAGGTAGCAGAGTATCAGTAAGAATACTACATATTTGTGCATATTTTGTCATAAACCCTTAATACAATGTCAGTACATTTAAGAAATATTTTAAAATAAAACACTTGAATTAAAACAAGCTACATTTGTTCAAATTGTTTGAAATAGAACAATTAGTTGTATTTTAACTTTGGAGATTAAATTAAAAAATATAAAAAAGACAATAGTTGGAAAAATTGTTTTTATTTGTTCCTTTCCCCAGCTGTTTTATATACTATGAAAGATACAAGTACCAGGATGGGTGCAAATAATTATAGTTGACTGTGTACCTTGCATGCAAACTAATCACATTTACTGTACATAAAGATAATAATATAGGCTGGAAATTTTGTCTAGTCATGACTTTCTGGTTATGTAAAATAAGCGTGCTCACAAGAAGGAATGCTGTATTTGTGAAATGACCCTTTTATTGTTTTTAAGAAAACTTACTTCCACAGAAGTATTACTATTACATTTGTTCCAGAATCAGTCTTCTGAATTATGTAAAACAATCTCAAGGTTTCTGTGTTTAGTCTTGAAGAGGAACTGTGGCCTTATGACATGAAGTGGTTGCCCTGGTAACATACCATATAGCAGTTGTGTCTTGAGCCGGCTCTAGAATTAGATCACTGTTTAAGGAATGATTAAGCTATAGGTTACCCTTAGTTTTCAATTTGGATGAAGGCATTTTTAGAAGAAAGAATGCAGAAATGAGGCGTAGTCATCGATTCCATGTTACAGTCAGGATGTTTAAACCACTTGGAAAGTGGGTCACTCTGGACAATTCCGCTCAGTCTTGGCAAGAGGGAAATATTTCTCGGTAAGTTGGAAAGCCTGGGAAAGGGTAAGAGTATTGAACCAAAGAAATATTACTCAAATACTTGAGCAAACTATCAAATGCTCAATTCATATCAGTACTGAAGGCCTAGGAGGAAAAAAATAGGTTTTAAGGATGTTTTTGAAAATAAGGCCAGGGTGGGTAGCCATATAAATCTCAGGGAGGAATGCTGTTCCAGAAAGCAAAAACAGTAGCAAAGAAGGCCTACTTCCTTTCTTGCCCGATCAGGTGACATTGTTTAATTGATTGGGTCCAGAGCTTGCCAACAGTGTCCAAACAAACAGACAGTCACTATGAGAGATAGAAAATACTTAAAGTAGCTAGGCCCTGTGCCATTGACAGCTTTAATATACAGCACCTCACTTAGCAACTTCATATAGATGTTAAACAACAGGAGTGAAAGTATGAAGCCTTGTAGCACCCTGCATAATTCAGGGAGGTGACCAACTTCTTCCTCATTATCAATATTGATTAAAACTTACCTTGGAGAAAAGAGTATTACAGAAAATAACAGAAACACCATGTTCCCCAAATCTAATTAGGCGTATTATAGAAGGATACCATAGTTGATGATATATCAAAGGCTGCTAAGAGATCAAGAAGAACTGGAATGGTTGCATTCCATCCTGACTTTGCCAGAGTTCATTGACAAGTGACCAAGACTTCTCTGTACTATGTCTGGTCTGAAATCTGACTGAAAGAAAATGATAATTTGTTTTCTCCAGTACTCTTTGAAAATGTAGCCCAACCACTTTCTTAACAATCTTCCCCAAAATGGGAAAGTAGAGACTGCTCAGAAACTGTGGGAATTAGAATCTACATTGCATTCACCAATCCCTTCTATACTGTGTATTTTGTTTTAATGTGAGATTCTGTGATATTAATGAATATTTATGTCTCTTTCTATAAATGTATAAAAATGATTTGCACAGATTAGCCAAGAAATTAATAATGTGTTAAATAAGAAAGGTGTATATGATATAATAACTGTAAAATAAATTATTTTAAATATAGTTAAATATATGTTCATTTTAACCCAGTGTTTCTGAATTGAAAGAGATGATTGTGTAACAAATTATAAATTTAGACCATTTTCTAACGTGCAGTAGAATTGGTTTGTAATAGCAGGCCAAAGAATGGTAATCTATTATAGGTTTAATAAACACTGATAGTATTATTAAACAGTTTATTCAGGCTGGCCATATTTCAATATATGTATACAATAAATTATCATGTTTACCCTTACAAGATGGTAAGTGGAATGTCTTGCACTGCCAATTCTTATAATGCAGTAGCTGTTATTCTGAACTTCTACACATTGTGCAACTTACTCCCTAATTTTATTTAAATGTGATTTTTCTTGGTGTGGTTTTCTAGACTGTTGCTTACAAAGTAATATAAAAGAATGGGGTATCATCACCTTTGGGGACATCTACATTTGTGCAAGTTAAAAAAAAACCTTCTAAAAAGCTTAGATGGCTAAAAATGAGTAGATTAAGTATAAATATATTCACAGGCAAAAAGCAGTGGTCCCCAATCTTTTTTTTTTTTTTAAACCAGGGATTGGTTTCCAGGAAAACATTTTTTCCATGGGCCGATGGCGGCAATGGGGGAAGGGGATAGTGCAATGGTTTTGTGCGCTATCTAGTTCCCATGCATGCGCAGATGAAACTTCTTTTGCTTGCGCAGGCCAAATCCTAGCAGGCTACAGGCTGGTACCGGTCTGCAGCCCAGGGCTTGGGGATAAAATACTTATTGAAAATTCAGTGAAAAGAGACCTATTGGGTAGAAAGAATTGTAGTAAAATGTTCTGAATTGGACCAGGGCTGGTTGACATCCTGAAGATGTGTATTCTATGCTGATTGCATGATTTTGGATCCAGTTTTGATAGTTATCTACAAAAATAATGGGTGGCCTTTTATTAGTCATATATTCTGAAGTTTGTTACAGAAATTTAAACCTAAACTAAGGCACCTGCTAACAGTGAAAATGTTTAATGCCACAATTATTTTGATATGTTGGGTTTTGTGTAAACACTAATGATAACCAGTTGACTTTTTATAAAGTATAAAGAACAATTTGAATTAGTTTTCAAATGTTAGTATAGAAGTCTCATATCCCTTTCATTAAAATATGTTTATTGTATTAATTCTGCTGTCATGATTCCAGAGGCTGTTTAGCATTATCAAATAACCTCATTTTTATTTTCATTTTGAATGGGCATAAAGTACAGGTGGTCCTCACTTAATGACAATTCATTCAGCAAAACATTCGAACTTAACAGTGGTGCTGAACAAGTGTACCACAGCTAGTTCTCCGAGTTCTGGCCTTCTTTGCTGGCTTCCTGTAAGCAAAGTCAATGGGGAAGCTGGCAGGAGGTCACAAATGGAGACATGATATCTTCGCTTAACAGCTGCAATGGAAGTGTTGGAATACCTTTGATAAGTGACAGGATCATGTGACATTGCATTTTATGACTGCATCTATTAGTGATGGAAATCCTGCTCCCAGTTATAGGACTATCTGTAGTTGAAACTAGATTTCACAGGCTCATTTTCAAATACAGGTATATCATAATTAATTGTATCTGTACTGCCTATTCCATAAGACTCTACGCCAACCTGGGCATTTTACAGCCCCCAGGCCACATCCAGCCCTTTCGCTGTCCGTGTCCAGCTCATATGAGGTCAGTTAGAAATTAGAAATCAAATGTATATAAGCACACCGCAGGGAGCAGGAGAAGAAGGTGAGTTGGGTCTGTCTCTGCGCAGTTGCCGTGAGTTCCTTCAGTCAGATGGTGGCCGAGGAAAGAAAGCACTTTTCTGTGCCTCCGTAGCATCATCCTCTCCTGGAGCAGCCTAAGGAATAGAAGTGATGGAGTTTGAGGACATCAAATAAGGTTACATTGGTTCGGCCCTTCACAACATCCCGATTTCTCATCTGACCCCTTTGAAAAATTAATTGCCTATCCCTGCTCAGTTAACAATCATAAAACAGAACTAAAGAATAGTGATTAAATTGTTAAAAAGTCAATCCTCTCAATCTAAACGAAAATAGATCTTTGAAGAAAATAGCCAGCTATTAACCCTGTTGACATAAAAGTGACAGTCTGTTAATCTCTGAAATCTCTGCAAACTGAAACAGGCTATAATGAATTCCCAAGAGAGAAAGTAGGACTAGACTCTCAGTTCCTGCTTGATGCTTGTAAATCCATCCACCACTTTTGGAATTCCCTTCTGACCGCAGCCTCAACAGCTTCGTCCCGATCGTTTTGCAGAGGGCTCGGTGAATTTTTTGCTGGAACTCTGTGCCTTCCAAAGCAAATGCAATAATAAAAAGAACACTGGAATTCATATAATGCTTCGGTATTTGCATTCAACATACTTTTGTATCAAACTCATCTAGTGAACTTTACAGAAAGGCACTGTTTTGCAATCTGCTATCTGCTTTGTGCCATACCCCACCACTGATGCAAAACTTCCAGTTTGAGAAACATGATCTTAATCTGTAAAGTTCCAACAGAGTTAGTGTACGTGTATATATAGAAATTGTTTTCTTACCCATCAGTTGTCTATGCTTTTAGTTCATTTTTAATCTTGTTGAAAAACAAAGTGAAAATAAGCACATCTGTATTTTGCACAGGCATAGAAAAATTTGAAAGCAAAGAAAGGACCTGGGAAAAGAGGCCATTTAGATTCAAGTCCTCCTCTAGTTTTGTGTATGTGTTCATCTTGCAGTAATACATGAAGGCTGTTTGCTGAGAAACTGCCAAGATTGATTTTATATATTCAATTTAGTGCTCTTTTTTTCTGTTCCCTTTCTTGTTAATATAGAAAAGCAAAGAACTGTCAACTCATATTATTTTTCTCTATATAACATTTGGGGTCATTTTTCTAATTTTAAATTGCTTGACATTTCATTCCATACTCTGAAAAATTCAAATCATATCACAGCCTAAATGCATTTGTTTTTCCCAGTGTAATTAACAACTCTCGGATTTTAAGTCTGTTGGCACAACTGGAGAAGATCAATGCAGAATGTTTGGTAGAAGTGGACACTGCCAGATACGTTACATCAAAAATTCTTCACCTGGCTCAAAGTCAAGGTAAATATTACAGATATTCCTTAATTATGAGTATGCATGCATCTGTATTATTATTTCTCACATATATTCTATATAATAATTCTATATGTTTAAACAATTATATTTTTGTAATGTTGATATAGATAGATGAGAATCCATTTTCATGGGTTAGGACAAGCATCTGGCAGTTTTGCAGCATGGCTGATTAAGCCTCAAAGAAAGAACACCATTAAAAACAAAATTTTAAGTTACACAAAGAATTTTAAGCAGTGGAGAGCAAGTTTAACCTGCCTTGTTTGGTATTTACTTTGTTTTTCTCCTATTCTATTATCTGGTCTGGCTACTACATTTCTTCAATTATTATTACCTCTCTAAGAACTGTGCAGTGGCCTAGAGGTGAAGATGCTCGCCTCCCACTCGAAGGTTTAGAGTTCAATCCTAAGCAGTGGCAGATGTTTCTCTATCAGGGCACAAAGAGAAAATATCTGCTGCGAACTCCATGTAGGTGTCAGGATGGGCATCTGGCCAGGAAATGCTCAGCTCCAATCAGTTGCTCAGATTCCACCCCGATAAAGGGATTAAAGGGTCATTAAAATAACAAAAAAAATTCCCTGTGGTTCTTAGATCAAAATCAAAAGTGGATCCTAGGCTTTCACTTTTCAGTTTCCAGTGTTTTTTCAGTTCTATTTCTGCCCACATACTGCCCACTAGTAATTTATTCTGAGCAAAAGTGACAGATGATCTTTGTCCTGATCTGCCCTAGTATCTCCTGAAGTCTATTCTTCATGATTTCAAATCTCTGGCTTTTAATTAGCTCATGATTATTAATGATTTTATTAACTAATAAAAAGTCCGGTCTTTATCCTTGATTTCATCACCCTGTAAAGATCTATTGGAGGGAAAAGTCAAGTTTAAATTACAAACAGTTTTTATATATTGTAAGTTCATATATCTTATCAAAAAGTTAGAAAAGATCCTTTAAAACTCCATTTTCAGTATGAATAAATAACTATTCTGTTGATACATTTGGAATAGATTACTAATTCTGTATTGTATACCTGCATTAAGAAGAAACCTTAAGCCAATAACCAGAGAAATGTATTTTGGGCTTTGTTATGTTGATCATATGTTTTAAGTGAAACATTTGCTGTCACTTGTAATCAATCACTAGTTGCGAAAGTTAAGGCTTGATTGTTACTACCACTTTTTACATCCTTGAACATTAGTATCCTAGTACTTAGCAATCACCACAATATTTTCTGTTGCCTTAGGATGAAAAATAAGGGAGCAAGGATTTTGTTTCAAGTCCCCACTGCTCTCTATGGTGAAATACTCAAAACAGCAAAGGGTTTGTTCTCTTTGAACATAAGCCACTTGACATGAATCAAGTAGAGATGTTTACATATAGCCTGGAATAAATTCTTTTTTGTTTCTTCCTTTTGTGCGTACTATTAATCTTGAGAAAACTGAATATTTTGGATATAAGCAGGAATCTGTAATGATCTGTTATGATCTGTAAATGTTCTTGCTACTGCCTTTTCCAGCTTATTCCATTCTCTATTTTATTCCTGGTTCTTCCTTTTTCCCCTTTTCATTTCCCCCCCTCCTTTTCAATGGTGAGCCAGTATTTTGTAGTCTTCAAGCAGTCACATTGACTTTGGACTGCTTTTCTCTTTGAAGTATTTTTTTTTGGTGGTAGGTAGAATTTCCTGGTTATAAAAAAGATTGGTACTTAGAGTGCTATAAAGAGTGGCTACTATAATATTTGATATTTAAGAAGCTCAGGCTTAAAAAAATCTAGAAGATGATCCATGATCTCTAAAATTAATTTGTTTAGTTTACTTTTGTGTACTTAACTTTTCTATACCTTTTAAAAGTCATCTACTAAAAGTCATCTGTTTAAATTTAACATTTAAATCTTAAAGTTTATTCAGTTAATAGAAGAATATACAACTTTGATTTCAGAAAAAATCAGGAAAGAAATGACTGCAAAAGGTTCAACAGGGATAGAAGTTATTCTCTCAAGTTTAGAGGTAACAGTATAAAAAAAACATTTTCTTGCTCATTTGCGTAGAAATTTTTTTCCAGGGCTACTATAGTATGAAAGATTGGAGTTTTGCTATAGTAATGTAAACATTCATTGTGTATTAGATGCAGTTAAAACAATTGGTAGCTTTTGTTGTTTGGCCAGTACTATTTGTTTAACATGGGAAAGCCAAGGACACAGTACAGCCAGAATTAATAGAGGTGTGCCACACTTCAGATTCAAGTGCAAAAAAAATACTTTGGGGTGTGATGGAAACACTCATATTACCTGTCTGTAATTGTTTAAAGAAGCTCTGTCATCCTGGAAAAAACCTTGGTGCTTTAAAGACTTGTAGGGAGGTACAACATGATCAGTCCCACATGTTCCACAGCACATTTGTAGATTGCAGAACCCTAAAAATTAAGTTTTTGTACCAACCTATTGAAATTAGAGATATGAGAAATATTGCACATAAAACATTTATTTAACAGTATATCACAGAAGTGAGTAAATCCCCTCACATTTTGTAAATATTTAAGTGTATCTTTTCATGTGACAACACTGAAGAAATGACATTTGGCTACAATGTAAAGTAGTGAGTAGACAGCTTGTATAACAGTGTAAATGTGCTGTCCCCTCAAAATAAGGCAACACACAGCCATTAATGTCTAAACTGCTGGCAACAAAAGTGAGTA
>JANHFL010005104.1:26587-41022 GCA_032468155.1 Oxyrhabdium leporinum
ACCTCTTGCTTCCACCCCACCCCCACCCCCCCACCCCCTGAGCGAGGTCAGCTGCAACGCTCTTTCCTTTCCACAAGAGCTTAAGGACTTGGCTGTGCTAATTGGTCCCCAATGGGGGATTATCACACTGAAGGTAGTTGTTGGACCGGTAGTAAATCCCATCTCCCCCTGGGAATGTGGCAAAAGAGAGGAAAGGGAAATTGGTACAATTCCTTCCATAAAATTAGAATAAAATGGGCTGAAATTGTATAGCCAACTTTTGGCTATTTCACTGCCAGCATTCAGCCCATATACTGTTGTGTGTGATAGGGCTGATCCTGGTATAAAATGCTCACTTTCAAGAATTTTTTAAAATGGAAAGTCTGTATTAAAATACTGCTAGGTGCCAAAATAAGTAAACAAAGAATTTTAGTAGCTACAATCTGTTAATTCTGGCTTAGATTGAGAGAAACATCAGTGTGTATGGAGTGGGGATGGGGGAGTAAGATCAGTCAAATATTATTTCCCCACCCATAAAACATTTTCTGGGGACTCTGGGACCCTCTATCTTCCTGCAGTATATCTGGCAGGGTGTATCCCAGGGAGATAGAACTGTTGAACATGAATTGATATGTCTTTAACGAGCAGGACATAAAAGCTGTTGTATCCCAGTTTTCAGCAAGTTCTATCTCTATCTCATGCACTTTAGGACCCCTCCCAGGTTCTCAAAATAAGTTTTCTGAGAATGAACTATTAATGAAGAATTTAACATACGTAAACACTGTCATTCTACAGTCTACCTAATGAACCTCCTGGGTAGAATACTGAATAAACCTGTTTGTTACCTAAAGAATCTATATAATTAAATATACAACATGTGGTGTCATGGAAAGTTAAGTTTTTAATGTAGTATTAGGTTCCAGTTGATGAGTGAGAAGTTTCACATGCATCATTTCTTTTCTGGGATATACATATTGTAGAAAACGTACATCTGCCCTACTTATAGAGCATTTTATATCACAGTGGATGACGTAGTAGATGAAAGTGATGACAATGATGACATCGACACAGAATCTGAGGTTGAAAATGATAATGAAGATGACATAGATCAACATTTTAAGGTTAGTAATACTTTTGAAGAAATAACATACATTCTTAATTCTAAAAATATTATTTTTACCCTTTAGAAAAATTGCTTATTTGGACACCGGAAAACTTACATTGATTTTTTTTTAACAATAAGTACATTTGGGATTGCAGTGTTTCACAAAACTGTACAGTCGTACAAAATTTCTCCCCTTCTGTTTCTCCGCTTCTTACTCCATTTTATCAAATTTGATAATTATTTAAAAAACAACAACAAAGCATCTGCCTGAGTAGTCATCTGCCTGAGTAGTCACATGAAAGGCCAGACATTTGTCCAGTCATGCTTTATCTCTGAAAGCAAGTTGATGACACAAGTGGATTGCATAGCCCCAGAGTCACAGCATGCAGCCCCCTCTGCTCAGTGGTGCAGAGCCACAGCCACTCCAACCCAGCAGTGTGGCACAAAGCTGCAGCTGCCCAAGCCTAACAGCACAAAGACCCAGCCAGCCCAGCCCAGCAGCGTGGCGCAAAGCCCCAGCTGCAGCCATCTTCACTGTACTGCAATCTGAAGTCCCTGCCACTGTGTACTCCAAAACCCCAGCTGACCCCCTGTCTTCTTGCTCATACTGATGAAGTGTGCCCAGCCTGGCCTTTCATAAGATAGCTGCTGGCCTTCTTCCTAAGGTCTTGCAAGGAAACTGCTGTGTGCAACCTTGAGAAGTAGATTTCTTGTGGCAAGCAACTGTGTCACCAAAGGCCAGGCTGAGCATGCTTGGTTAGTGTCCCTCCATTTTAGAAATCCCCTCCCTTGGTTAGAAGATAGCCACTTTATCTGTATGGATACACCCTGAAGCTTCCAGAGGTCATTTAAAAATGTAACCCATGCCATCTCAGTATATAACCTGGTTTGAACCCTGTTGGAAGGGGGACAAAAAATCCACTTCATCCAAGACCCCTTGAAGCGAAACGTCTAATGCTCTTTCAGCAATTTTCTCTAAAAAGGGAAGAATGAAGAGTGGACAAAAATTATCCATCACTATCAGGTTCAAGACCAGCTTCTTGAGAAAGGAGTATGCCACCACCTCCTACATGGCAGATGCCACTATCCCTTCTCACAATGAGGCATAATCACCACTTGGACCCAACTTCTTGGGTGCCATAACCATGCTGAGACTATTTTTCAGAGCAGCCCTGCAAGGGCTCCCTTGGTTCCTTGTTACCCAAATGAGACCTGGTCAGCCAATGGATTCTCTGCTGATGCAGTAAGAGTGGAGAAGTAAGCTCACTTCACGGCTCTTATAGTCACAAAGTAAGTCCTAATAAAGGCCTTACATGTGCCTGGCCCATGTAATTATTCATATTTCACCAAGTACAGCTCTAGTGTCTCTTTTCATTTCATGAAGCTCCCCAGTAAGCCAGCAAGTTAATGTAGGATTCATTAATGGAGAATTTGCACAGGTTGCAGATTGGGCCCGCAATAAATTGGATCAGATCCATAGTTACTTTGAACTCTTCTGCCACATCTGACTGTGCCCAAAAAAGACAGATTCTTTTGACACAGAACATAATCCTGGTGTACTCCACTATCAACCTGGCCATAGAGAAGTTTGCTACACTGCAGACAGGAGGTCCCAAAGGTGTTTTTCAAGAGGCAACTGGACGCTCTTGTTTTTCTTTGGAGATGTTTTGCTTCTCATTCAAGAAGCTTCTTCAGCTGATGAGAAGCAAAACGTCTCCAAAGAAAAACAAGAAAGTTCAGTTGCCTCTAGAAAAAGCACCTTTGGGACAACCATGACCTGAATGACTGAAAATCGCCATAGACATGCAGAGAGGAAGGTAAGCAAGCAGCAGTCCCAACTGATTCCTACAACTGAACCTCATAAAACAGGGTCTTGTGTCTGGTTGTGCTGCATCAGCTCATGACATTAATGCAACACCTGAAACCTGGGAGGACCCATTTTTAGGAGATACATCTCTCCATTCTACATGCATTACCTAACCACAGCTTAAACAAGCATTGCACTTTTTTTTTGCTATCTATGAAGCTGCCTTCATCTTTTACCAGCTTGAGTGAGGTAGCTTCAGTCATTCTTAACTACATTGGTATTACAATATGTTTTTCTTCTTAAATTTTATTATAGTCGAAGATCAATATATTCTGACATCAGAAGAATTTATCACTCATGGTGGAAAGTCAAGTGAAATGGGATGATAGAGGTAGAATAGGGATCAGTAATGGGGAAGGAGACAATTTTATGGTGGTAAGGTTTTTCTGCTGATTCAGAGATAAGGAAAACCAACAGCGTGTTGTAACTGGTTTCCATCAGTCAATCAGAAGTTTTGATGTTTTTCCTTTGTAAGCATAGAATAACCTTATTTTCAAGAAGTATTCAGTATTTTAGTCATTTTACCTAAAAACATAGTTTCCCCAAGATTTTTAATCATGCTTATGGACTTTTTTCTTTAGAACGATGACATTGAGACAGATATCAATAAACTGAAACCAAAGCAGGAATTGGGACGACCAGTGGAAGATTTGAGAATGTATGAACTTTTTTTCCCAGAACTCTCAGAGGATTTTCAGGTAAGGATGCTGCTATGTTTAAATCTAGTCGTTTTCATTTGCCAGTGATGTTTTGGTAATTTTAGATAAGCATGCCACTTCTCTGCCTAATTTTACATGGATAATAGAATATTTTGGAAAGCATTCTGGGTATAAAATTAACTGGAATAAATCTTGCCAACATTCTTTGGGCTATAATATATCAAGAGAATTCTTAGTAACCTTAAAGATTAAATTATTAAAGAAGAACAAGAGCAAATGAAAAGCAACGGACTTGTCTTCCCACAGAAGCCAGACATATCTCTCCATCCAATTGTATTGTTACCAGAGACCCCAACCTGCTGAAGGACTGAGAGAAAAGCTTAGACACCTAATAGAGGAAAGCAAATACTCCATCAACTCCCCACTGCAGTGCCCCCAAAGAATCAAAGACACGACAATAGATAAAATCACGGTCTCATTTGATGTCACAACACTCTTTACATCCATAGATGCAGAATTACATCCATAACAGCACTACTACTACACACCACACCTCACCTGACCAAATACAACAAGATTAAAATACCCAGAATCATGAACCTCATCAGCCTTTGCTTAACCACATACTTTCAATTCAGTGGACAAATATATCAACAAATCAAAGGAACGTCTGTGGGATGACCACTTTTAGGACTCGTAGCAGAGACCGTTATGCAATGCTTAGAATCTATAGCACTGCCACATATACAACCCAATGTTACCTTTCTTGGATGTCTTTTCATCAGCAGAGGCAGTGATGGCAAATTAGAAACACAAGTCTGTAGTAAAACTACCCATACCAACCAAGTGCTCCACTATCAAAGAAACAACCCAAATTCCTGCAAGAGAAGCTGTGTATACTATTTAGACAAGCACAAATACACTAGCAGCCCCCGAACATCAGAAAAAGGAAAAAGATCATCTATATAACATCTTCCAACAAAATGGCTATCCATGCAACTTTATTAAAAAATGCCTGACTAGTGAACCCAATATAGCATAACCAACACAAGCTGTAAAAAGGATAACACTGCCATGCATCAAAAACATTTCAGAAACCACCAATGGATTGTTAAAGACTGTTAAAACCACATGGCATCACCGTAGTACGCACACTGACTAAAGCTGTCCAAAACTTCCTAGGAAAACCAGAATACCCAGCAGCCCCAGAAAAAAAGGCAGGAATCATCTACAACCTAAAAACTATAACAGCCACTGCGTAAGGCAAACAGGCAGAAGACTAGCAGAGCACATCCAAGAATACCAACTTGAAGTCAGAAAATAGGAGGAAATTCATGGACAGACTTAGCCATAGTTTCAACTAGGAAGTTCTGAACACCCAAGACCAAGCCCGTCCAAAAACATTAGATAATTCCTGGAAGCCTGGCACTCAGACAGATCTGCCATCAATAGGCAGATAGAAATTAACAATATCTATATATCACTCAAAAGAAACAAAAAGCCAAACAGAAAATGAAAAGACCAAAACATTTCCTCACATCAATCAACACTCAGATATGTAGAAATAAACATCAAGCAGTAAAGCATACCCTAATCAAGGAACTATCAACTCAGTAAACAACAGCCTAATCAAGAAAGAACATTCCCAACTTGTCCAACTGACAGAACAAGCCACTTGCATATGAACAGAGACCAACTTCATTTCCTTCTAGCACTGATGATGTTAGTTACTTGGCTAATGAAACATCTGCAAGAAAATAACCAAGCTCAGAGAGCACCAAAGACACCATAGTTCAATCCTGAACTACAAATATTCTATTAATATGAGCTCTGTTTTGCAAAAAGTTGGGTTTTGTGATCTCTGCTGATTAGATTAAAATACTTGAGATTTTATATTCCTCAAAATCTTTCTAAATATATGGAAATAAATATGTTGACATTTTTAGAAAAGACTGATCTAAACAGTAATAAATAAATTAAAATGCCCTTAGTCTACAGAACAATTAATCTTATTAATCATATTAAAAAGAATATTATTCCTTGTGCAATTAATATCTCGAGATATCCTAATATTAATTCCAAATATATTGTTAAGATCAATAAGTTATTTAGATCAGATCCTTCTTTCTGATTCATTGCTCTTTCTTCAACATTTAATATTGTAATCCTCTAACAAGTATCCGGCATGTCTTTCTTTCTTTAATATTAAGGAATGTGACCTCATTTCAAAGGAACCAAAGTCTTTTTCGAGCAATTCAGCTCTAGGAGGACCTATTGTTGTTCCCACTGCTGGAGAGGAACCATCCTTAACAAATGACATGATGCAACTTCCTGTGAAGGAGAGTAATCTACAAAGTGAAGACTGTAATAAAAGACCAGGCTTTTTGGGATTGGTAAAAAATGATGGTATCATGGATAATAGTTTGCAGCATCAAGGTGATCAGTTGAAATTGCTTCCATCATGCCAGTGCCTGAATCATGAAATTGTAAGAGACTTTGACCAAATTTCACTTCAAAATGCCTCCAAAAGTGAACAGTCCAATATTTCTAAGACTGTGACAAAAAACAAATGTAAAACTAGCATTAGTGAAATTACCTGTAATAAACCTTTTCAACATGTTCCAACATGTGGAAGTGTTTTGTTTGAGGGACGGTCTGTCCAGTTGGGAAAACTATGCTGTTCTGGACCTGATCTTGAAGAAGAAGAAGTATCTTGTTCAGTTTCTATAGGAGAGCAAGTAACAATTGAAGTGCCTGATACAATACAATTGCATGATCCAGAACTCTATATTGAAACAGTGAAAAATACTAGATCTGTTCCTGAATATTCAGAAGTCGCTTATCCTGATTATTTTGGACATATTCCACCTCCATTTAAAGAACCGATCCTTGACAGACCATATGGTGTACAGAGGTAAGGTCACCTTTTTCCCCTCAAACATGTTTAGATAATTATTTAATATAGTGTTTGTGTAACATTCACAGTAAAATTAATATTAACTAGATTAAAATATAACAGTTATTAATGGAATATATTTGGATCCAAGATTGATGCTGTAAATAAAGGAAAGACAGGCAGTTTTCATCCATTTAGCCCTGCAGTCCTTCTCACCATATCCCTTCAGATGAATTTCAAATTGTTAAAGAAAATTTTGGGATGCTGAAAAATGGAAGGGAAAGTAAAAGGTCCCACTTAATTAAGAAATTCCTTTCAGAAATTTTGGATTCGACTTCTTTAATTTGCCTGTCCATAAAGAAAAATACTGTATTATTAGATATATGTAATATATCTAATATAATGTAATATATGAGAATGTTTTGCGAATGCAGTATTCTGTATATTGCTAGACAATCTGACCTGTTGGGTCATTGTTTTTGAGATATTTCCTTACCTAAACAGAGAAACGAAATGATCACAGGCGGGCAAAAGATTAGAGGTTAGCAACAGCAACTGCCAGCTTCCTGCCAGCTTCCACACTGACTTTCCGTGTGGGAAATTGACAAGGAGTATTAGAAATGATGATCATATGACTGTGGCTGACTATAGCAGTGCTGAAGTGACCACAGCTTTGACAAATTTCAACCCCACAAGAATCATGGTTTACAGATTTTGGATGCTCCTTTTAAGTTAGCCCATTTGAAGTACATTGACTCAAAAATTGTTGCCTTGTCATGCACTATTATGCCCAATTTAAGGTTACAAGCAGACAAAGAGGAGAGTTTCAGTAATACATCTATGAAACTTTTTTCCTATCATTTTATGTATTTTAACATTTCAATAACTAATCATTTTGAGAATTCGCAATGGAACATTCTAAATATTAGTATACGTATTAGTGTGAGATTGTAAACTTTTTAAATGGATGTTGTGTAATTTACTGAGATAAAATGCTAAATCACTTTCAAAACTGTAAAATGCTTTATGTTATACTGAAAAATATTACCATGTGCATCAAAGAATATAGAACATTTACAATTTTCAGATACTGCATAACGTCATGTTTTATTCCTTTTCTTCCACAAGGAAGAAGAGAATGGCTGCCAGTCACATGCGAACTCTGATGTATGTGAAAGAAATATTGGATATTTCTCCATAACATCGGGGTCTCTTAAACTCCTTTTTTTGGCAATAGTTGTCAGTGAATGGGTGTGTGCATTTTCCTTGAACCTTGCCTTCTAAATTGATTGGGGCGGGGGGGGGAGAGTTCATCCAGAGATTCATATTCTTCCTTTCTCAATCAAAATGACTTCTAAAAATTGATTTAACAGATGTAAATTATCACTAAAGTTAGTGCTATAGTAATACATAAAGCCAATAGTAATTTCAGAGTTGTGCTTGTGCATAAGTCATAGGCTAAATTGATACATTTGTTGTAAGTATGGTTATAAAGAAATATAATTGCAGGATGGCTACAGAAATAATAGCATTGAGAGTCATATTCCAGAACCTGTCTAAGTTTAATGATACAGGTAGTCCTTGGCTTACAACCAGTTCATTAAATGACTGTTTGAAATCACAGTGGCACTGAAAAAAAAGTAACTTATATAGCTGGTACTCACACTTACAGCATTCCCAGGGTCACATGATCAAAATTCAGATGCTTGGCAATTGGCATGTATTTATGATATTTGCAGCGTCCCAGGATCACATGATCGCCATTCATAACCTTTTCAGCCAGGTTCTGACAGGCAGAGTCAATGGGGGAAACTGGATTTGCTTAACAATCACATGATTCACTTAACTGCAATGATTTGCTTAACTGTGGTTTTAAAAAAAGGTCATAAAATTGGGCACGATTCACTTAACAACTGCTTTGGTTAAAAACATAAATTCTGGTCCCAATTCTGTTTGTAGACTGAGTACTGCCTGTATTGGTTTTAAAAAATAAGGAGAAAATAGAATTAGCTGTAGAATAAATCAAGTGGAGAGGTGCTGCATCTTTCTTGCTTTGTATTTGAAATGGTTTTGTTTTGCTGAGTGACCAGGCAGATAGAATTTATAGAAATGTGTCACTCATGATAACTTAGGTGAAGGAGGACTCTAACATTCATTTAATATACAAGTACGGCATCAAAAACATTTCCACAACTGTTGAATTTTAGTTAGTCTGGAAATAAGGAGAAATAACTCTTTTTTCCTAATCATGTCCTGAAAATGTCAGTGGTTGTATTTTAAATTCTGAATGTGCCTTTTGCATTAATCTGCTTAAATGAGGACATTCAAAGAAGTAAAATATCTCTTGATTTTATTACTAAAACTATTAACTTTCCGGTGGGGAATGTTAAAACCCTTACTTGCTGTAAAGTATGAATTTGGACAAGTAAGGTGAAATGCTTTCTAATATTTTTATTATGGACAAGTCCCTTAGTGTGAACAAATTCAAATATTTTTTTTCATCTTGATTGCTGTCTCTTATTAATTCTTTTAATAATAGTTTGCAATTGGGATAGCATTGTGTTCTTATTGCCAGTTTGTCATTCCATTCTATATCTACATTATGTTTGGGATATTTTCTTTATCCCATGGCTAAGCTTAAATGAATTATGTGAAAATAATTTGGACACATTAATTAAAATATTTTTCTTTGCTGAAGTGCAGTTCTCTGCTTTTTGATAAATATATGTGGTCATGAACATTTTCCGTATAAATAAGTAATTCTAACAATGAAGCATTGTGATTGATGGAAACTTAAGGACTTTTCATATTACATTGTAGCATTAATATTCTTAGGTTAGAAAACAAAGATTTTGAATACATTTGAAATATCTTTAGGATTCAAAGTCTTAGAAACCAAAAAATATTGTGCATTAAGTATTTCAGAGGTAGCAAGGGTTCCCACACCTTTTAAATGAAATATTTGAATATAAAGTATGAAATATATGAAATGAAATATTTAGAAATAATTTATTTCAACAAGATTTTCCTTGAGATAATCCATGGTCAGTCGTTCCAAGTTTATACATGAGAAAACTTCAGACATTATGAATATGCCTTATGAAGAGACAACTTTAAGAGTTGTCTTTGTGCTTTCAAATATAGGTCTGTTAGCTTAACTTTTTGATCGAGATGCAAGAAATACATGCGATACATCTTAAATTAAGAGAAGCTATCTGTTAGTCAATATACAGGCAGATTTCCCAATAGTAACATAGACTATTTCTATCAAAAGCATTTCAATATATGGTGCTCTTTTATTGCTTTGTGAGATGCATGGTTTCCTGTGTAGCTCTTGAAAGGACTAAAATTTGTTCCATTCAATTTTTCAGCATATGCATTTCAGCTTGTTAGTGATCTTCTGGAAAATTTCTACATGGTTAACATGTCTTATAGGACACTGGGTCCATGGATATATACATAAACACACAGATACTCACCTACCTGCAAATTGTTTCTCATATGTATTATATTCATAGCTGAATAAAGCACCTCTCTCTTTTTCTATTGAGAGGCTCATCATATTTAATTAGAAATTTCCAGAGGTGAGAGGCTTGCACTCTAACCCAATCACTGCAATGTATCCAAACTATAATCGCATGAATTTTTAACATAACCTATTTTCAAATCTGAACTAGCTTTAATTACTAATACTAATTGAAATAATTATTAAATGCTAATATATAATGGGCATGTTTCCTGTAATAAGGAAACCAAACATTGGGTCTGAAAGCCTCAATGTGTTATGTACAAGCCATTTTCTTTCCATTCAGAAAATAATTGTGGCAAGTTCCACAAATAATAGTGTGTATTTAAGTAGAAACTTGACTTTCAAACTCCTCTTTCTTTCCTTGTGCACTGATTCTACTTGCGGCACCGTACAGTAAAAGTTTTGAAATATGGCATCTTACTTCCTTTTCTAAATAGGACAAAAATTGCCCAAGATATTGAAAGGCTTATTCATCCTAATGATATTATAGACAGAGTTGTATATGATCTTGATAATCTCAGGTAAGTTTTATATGAAGATCTTTATTTCATAATGATTACACAACTATTCCATAATGATTACTTTCCCATTTTAGATTCAATAATTTAGGAAAAGTTATAAATTAATGGGAGTATGATAATTACCTTGGCTATTTACAGTATGAAGTTGTAAAAGTAAAAACTTGCTAGAAGTAGAGTACTATATCTTTAAGATCAATTGATTTTAATAATTTGTACACAGTAAAAATTAAAACTAAATGTAACTTTATTAATTAAAAAACCAGGATTCACTATATTTTAATACACAGCTTTCAGGATATTTTTTAGTTTTAGGTAACTTTTGTATCCTATGAAAAAGCCAGGATTCATTGTATTTTAATACATGGCTTTCAAGATCTTTTAGTTTTAGGGAACTGTTTTGTATCCTTTGAATTATAAATGTCTTGGAAAAACCCCCACTATTCCAGTCCATCAACAAGTAGTACTAATCTTCACAAGCACTATTGAACATTACTGAGAAGAACATTTCTGCTGTATTTTAACCAGGCAATGAGAAATTAAGGGTTTTTTTTTAATTAAGTGTTCTTGGATTAAAATTGCAAATTTTAAGCTAAATGTATTAAATAAATAAAAAAAACAATAGCCAGTGTTTCCTGTTGTTTCTCCATGTGCTTTCATATTCATAGACAAGAACACCTAATACCGCAGAACAGTTTAGAAGAGCAGAGCTGGAAACAAGAATCTGTTCTATTCACAGTAGTGGATTTAATGCTTTTTTTAACAGACATTGATGGAAAGGAGGAATAATGAATGTCTAATGACTATAGGGGGAAGGAAGGATTTATGCCATTTTTCTAATGAAGCCAATAAGCACATCATGCCATTTGCACAATATTCATAAAAGATGGCATAAATTGATGAAAATGATGTAAATACCAGCACAAACTTGAACTACTACATGTCAGGTATCTTATATCAAGGAACTTTATGATGAGATTTCACAGAATTGAAAATACTTAACATTTTATCTTCCTAATGCAAATATAAACAAGGTTTGAGCCTAGGAAAAAACAAGAAAATTCAGCGACAGATTTTTTAAAAAAAATGCCTGTACTGTATACTTGCTGATAGTTATGTTGATGTTTCAGCTAAAAAATCTGAATTTTTTTATGTGAAGAAGTCCCACTTTTCTGTAACATAGAAAACATGCTTGCAGTTTATATTTTCATTAGCTCACATTAACTATGTTGGGGAACTTAGTATAATTTAAACCAATTTAATATATAAGACTTGGCGCTCTGGTTCTTTTGTATTCCACCCCAATTAGTCTATTTCAAATTGAGTACAACAAAATAAATCATTTTTTAATCACTGTAATTTTACTTTATTTTCCAGTTGTCTAGTGCCTGATGAAGGAGATGTCTTGAAGTTTAACTCCAAATTTGAATCAGGAAATTTACGGAAAGTTATTCAGATCAGAAAGTAAGATATTGTTATTATTTTATTTAATCATTATAGATCAGTTACCTGAATTTTGTGACTTATTTATTTCTGCTCATTTTTAGAAATGAGTATGATCTCATTCTGAATTCTGATATAAACAGCAATCATTATCACCAGTGGTTTTATTTTGAAGTCAGTGGAATGCGAACAGGCAGTGCCTACCGATTTAATATAATCAACTGTGAAAAGACAAACAGTCAGTTTAATTATGGTAAGAGTTAATTTACTTTTCTCTTGGGGAAAAAAGAACACACATAGTACAAACACAGGCATGGGGGAGTAGTTTAGACAATTGTAGATAATGCCATTATGTTAATTTATCACTACAGATAATTGCAGAATATCAGTAATAGCACAGAAGTGATATAACAACTGCTTTTTTATTTAAAAAAAGGATATCAAGTTGAGATAGACAAATTACTTACAGATTTCTATGGACCAGATAGTAAGATAGAGAACCTAGCATGGAAACTGAGGCAGCATTGAATGTCAGTTATGCCAAACCATAATCTAAAGGACAAAAACTTAATTTTATATATGCATGCTCTCTTTTCTTTTCTCCAAGCTTTAACTAATCAAATAGAAATTTGATCAAACCAGCTTATCCTTGTATCAAGACTCCAAACAAGGATTGAAAACTGGCTGATTTGACTTGCAACCTGAATGGCAGCTTGCTTAAATTATACTCTGCTGCTCCAGATAATAGCTGCTAACTGGTTTTAATAGTCCAGTGGAGAAAAGAATGCAAAGGAGATTACTCCAAGCTTTTTTTTTAAAGCTCCAGAGTCTAGATTATGTTAGGGCTTTCTGTACTGATCGGTAATTGTATATTGTCCTCATAGTTTTCAAGAGACAGAAGCCAGGTTATCTGTCTGTCACTATTAGTTTTAACAGCTGATAATATATGCAGGCCATAAGAACCTTCAAATATTGAATTTACAAGGAATACTAGAATAATCAAACTCTAATAATACATTTGCTTATAAAAAGTTATCTTCCCATGTGATGCTGAGAACAATGGCTATAGATAGGTATATTTCTTTGCTGGATATGGGTGGTTTTGTTCTCTAATAGAGTACATTTTTCTCGAAGGTATGCAGCCCCTTATGTACTCTGTTCAAGAAGCCCTGGGTGGCCGGCCTTCGTGGATTCGTACAGGAACAGATATCTGTTACTACAAGTAAGGCTAACAGTAAATGTAGTGCACTCAGGCTGTATGTACTCCTGAACCATTTTGCAGCTACCCAGTTTTAATGACAGTATTGTGTGACCTATTTTGACCCCAGTAAGTAGAAGATAGGTGTGATAAACTAGCATGAGATTTCATTGTGACTGTTTTGTACTTTAAACTTTTGCTTGCTTTCTTCCAAAAGAAAAGAAGAGTTTGACATTTTCCCATTACATACCCAGTGGAGAATAGTGACATCATATATCACAGGGCACATCACTTGTGGCTCATCGCTTGTGGCTCACAAGCCCAAAATGTAATCTTCTTTGCACTTTGTATTTGATAAAGCTGATAAAATAATGAGTAGAGTAGAGTAGAATTAGAAAAGAAAGAGAAGAGAAAGAGAAGAGAAGAGATCAGATCTTAAATGCATTAACTGCACTGATAAAGAACATTTTGAAAAATAAATGAAGACTGAGATATTAAACATTATTTGGCTCAAAATAACAAATACCAATTTATTACATAAAATGATGCACTTTATATATCTTTATAATATAAATGTTTTGTTCCTAGGAATCATTTTTCAAGAAGTTCAATTGCCGCAGGAGGTCAAAAAGGAAAATCATATTATACAATCACCTTCACAGTCACCTTCCAACATAAGGATGATGTTTGCTATTTTGCTTACCATTATCCTTATACTTATTCAGCTTTAATGGTAAATTATTTTAATATGAATACATTCATAATAACTTGATTTATAATTTCATTATTTGATAATGATACCTTTAAATAATTATATTGCTCAGTATTTATCACAACATTCAAAAAGTAAAGTTCTGTATTATAAAATAAAAGTTGAGGTTAAATAATCCTATGGAAGCAATGTCTTTTACAATAATTTACAAATACTGTAAAAAGTTTAGTATGTTGCTATGACATCTCATATTAAGAATTTCAAAGCAAGAAGCTTGTTTGCTTTTTGTTTGTTTTGTTCTAGTTTGTTTCAGATATGGTTAAAACAGTGTGCAGTATATAACAAAGACAAATCTGATCAAGTAGTATCAGCATAGGAATAATAAATATAAAATTGCTTATAACGTAGTAAGTAGACTTCTATATGAGTATGAAATACCCAAATATTTTTTTTTTCCAATAAATTTTTTATTTTTTTTCCAGAACAATTCTTTCATAACACGATGCGTCAAACTGGGTACAAACATTTA
>JANHFL010005104.1:41122-52191 GCA_032468155.1 Oxyrhabdium leporinum
CTTTTGAGATTTCCGGTGAAAACCCCTCTACCCACCGTCCCTCCGAGACGATTTCGGTCGGCAATCGACCCCCCTCCGCGCTCATATCGGGATCTCCTATCTAAGAGCCGATGGAGACCCCGTCTCACTGCTATGAAACCCCGCCCATTCTCTGAAATACCCAAATATTGATCACGTAGACTATTTCCAGTGTAACTTCATTTTTGTTAAGAAATACCGGTATGCATACTGTGGACTGTTATTTTCCACTAGTCAGGAGAACTTGACTTTTAGGAAATCTTCTGGAACAGGGGAACATCTACTTAATCTTAGTCCCTTCCTTTAAATGAGAAGTTCTTATCCATTCATAGAATAGAAAGCCTGTATTTAACTCTTCCCCATAATATCCAGCAAAATGGCTTTTAAAGCGCAAAGTGAAAATTTAAATTGCAGAAAGAGAGGATTTGCCAACATTAATCTTTTTATGCTGCAATCCTTTTGCATTGAAATGGAAAACAATGAATTGGCAAGACTTGAAAATAAATAAAATATTTTAAAATTTCCTTCAGGTGACAGTTCATACTTTTTTAGTTTGCATATATAAAAATAGTTATACTAACTTAGGTTAAATGCATAGAGAATTTCATTGATGGTTTACTTGTAATAGTTTAGTATTTTTATACACTATTGCTAATGATACTACAAGTTCCAATATTATGAGTTACCTATTACTTATATCTTAATATAATGTATGTTTGTATCTTGTACAATTCATAAACTCTTTCTTACTAACAATGCAGTTTGATAAATTCAAGCTTCGTTCTTTTATGTAAGTTTTTGCTCCTATAATTATTTTTATTCCTTCATTGCATCTGTACACTAGGACAATACTTACACAATACTTAAAACATTAGATGCAATACCAGTATTATAAGGGGTGAATTTAGAAATTCCATTAAATATTTTAGCTAGGATTTTAAAATGCTTTATTAAAAGGTAAAATTGGCTCTGAATTTATGTACTTATTTTTCATGATGAAGATGCATCTCCAAAAATTAGAATCCACAAACAACCCTCAGCAGATATATTTTCGGCAACATCTTTTATGTGAGACTCTCTCTGGGAATAACTGTCCTCTAGTAACTATTACAGCCATGCCAGAATCAAATTACTATGAACATATTTGTCAGTTCAGTAAGTATGGCCTTTTCCTTTTGGTTATATTCAGAAAGTTTCAAATCAAATAAAACCTGTGTTTCTGTTGATTTTGTACTGTTTAGTTATAATAATTATAGGCACGCAACAGAAAACATTGGCCACAACCGTTCTCAGTTAATTTGATGAATGAAAGTTTGAGATATGCTTCAGCAACAGTGGGATTAGGTGGCATTTTTGTGATATTTGTGAAAGAATACAAAACCAATTATACACTTCACTCTTTGTGGATAAGCCTCTTTCAGGATAGAGAGAGAGGTCCATTCTGAACGCTATAGACCTGGAGCAAAAGTATTATAGCAAGTAGTATCAAAATTAGCTGTAACCTTGCCACAAAATTTAAAATTCAGTAGAATTTTAAAATAATAATGCCAGTGCAAACAGATTCTTTCCTCTTCCACTGAATCGGTTCAAGGAACATTATACTGATTATAATGTTGTGATATAGTATTATGCTGATTATACCTTTTGCTTTCATAAACTATTATGCTGTATGGAAAACTATTTCATCTTTATGAATTTATAACAAGCAGATGTAATATGATTTATCTGCCAGGGATGTTTTAGTATATTTTTAAGGTCTTTCCAACTCGATGGCTATATCATGCTATTTTATTTGTGCTGTTTTTAGGAAATCGTCCTTATATTTTCTTATCTGCGCGTGTACATCCTGGAGAAACCAATTCAAGTTGGGTTATGAAGGGAACTTTGGAGTATCTTATGAGTAATACTCCTGGTGCCCAGAATTTACGAGAATCCTATATTTTTAAAATTGTACCAATGCTTAATCCTGATGGGGTCATCAATGGAAAGTAAGTTTTTGATTGCATTTAGCAACAGAGTTCATTCCAAAGTAGCTATGCTTGGAATACAGATTTTCTAGATTATCTTCTAGAACCTTCACTAGCTAATACAGCTATGTTATTTTAAGCAAACAGTTGCTTTTCTTGACTCACATATGTGCATTTATACTTTTTAGTACGTCCAATTTTGTTTAAAAATAATACTTTACATGTTCAGAATCTACTTTCCATAATAGTTTCTCATTTCAAGAATTGAACCGAAGGTAATCATGCTGTATGGCACTTTGTGGCATAATTAAATCAAATATAATGTTAACTCATCCCAAATGAAGATATACCTATTATTAAGCACAGTGTTGTTACTGCTCCTCCTTCTGACAACCTACATACATTCAGGGATGGCTTCCTCCTGTTTTTTTATGTACCAATCTGGGGAAAATGAAATAGTGCTTTTTACTACTTAGCCAATAAGGAATGCTAAGATTAGAAGAGAAATAAGTGCTATGAGGTTGGCATCAGAAGTGAGTCTTAAAATTACCAAAGGACCCTGTAAAGTGTATATCCTGGAAAGACAAATGTAAGCCGAGTCATTCATTCATTCATGGAATTCTGGGAGTTGAAGTCCACATATCTTAAAGTTATCAAGATGCTGATCTAGACAGTGGTGGCTGTTCAAGATTGGCTTGGACTTGGAAAAGTTAGAGAGTAAAGAAAATAATCACAATATTGATAGGCCAGATCTGTTACCAAAGTGATAAGGGGAAAAATGTGGTTTATGCCACAAACAAGCAAAAGATTTAAGCAAAAGGCTCAAACAGAATTTCCCTAATTCACATGAGTATGGAGGTGGGGAGGTGGGAAATGAAGCACAGCTAGATTCAGAATATTATATTAGTATAGCCAATACAGTATTAATACATTTTCTCTGGAGTTTATTTCTTGATTTGCCTGCATAGTTATTGTGACAGAATGCTTATAAGCAGCTGGTAATTCTATAACAGACAGGGTAGTGTTACATTGCTAACAGGATGGTGGAAGACATCTGAAGCAGATGTTGGTATGACCCAGAAAAGTATACCAAAACCAAAGAGTAGGGATCATAGGACTTGGTCCACCTTTTGCAGAAGATCTCTGGTAAGGGTTGAAGATGACAGAAAATAAGAGGTTTACTAGCTAGCTGTTAAACTGACAGAAAGAAATTGCTGGCAGCATCTTTAAACCCTTTCTTTAATTCTAGATAGCAGTAGTTTTTAGAACTACAGAGGGATAATACACTTTAAGAGTATTAAATATAAAGCATAAATATGCACAGAGAAGCTCGGGCTATCCAATTGAATAGACAAAAGTTCAGTTCCGTTGCAGAAAAATCTCAAGCTGTCTTGCTTATCTTTGGATGGACAAAAGGAGGACAGAGCAGTGGAATGAGCATTCTGGTTATAAATTACTATATGCTTACAAATCTTGGAAAAACAAAACAGGATGCTGCCTATTTGTTTAATTAAAAAAAAACCCTCTGAAATCTATTAAATCCCAACAACGCATAGAAAGTTCAAGTCACATTTGCAGTAATGGCTGACTTCAGTGGGCAAAATATACTAACAATTCCTCAGAGAAGTTCCTCTTAGTACAATCTGCTTTCTTTGTCAATGATAGATAGTCCAAAAAGTGAATTCTTCTGCTATTGCATGAGGCTTGTCATAACATTAAAAAGAATTTCAGCTAAATCAGAATTTCAGTAGGAGATCATGTCCGTGAAGCACATTTTTACTCCTGAATCTATAGAATTTCCTTCCGTGCATCTTGCTCCTGTATTATATTAATATCTCTTAAGATTTAAGTATAATCTTTGTGTATTCTGCTCAATTCAGTGGGATTTATTCTCTGCATAATTTCTCCCCTGGGCTGACTGAAGCCAAGTATCCTATCCCTCATGCTGTTACACTGATTTCAGCCAAGTCTGCTAGACTTAACACAGCTGTCTTTTATTTAAAAGTAATAATGAACTGATCAGTTCTAAGACAGAAGCCTCATCTGCTGGGCTTTGACAAAGTACAGCAGAGTTTTTCTTATCCTGAAATGGCCTAACTTTATTTATAATGCTGAAGAAACCGTCTTCTTGTTTGTTTTCTACAGAATGAGAGTGTTTCTTTCATTTCTGTGATGTAAATATCTCTTGCCATATCTAGTGTCATGCTTTGAAGTTCACACAATCAAAGACCATTTATCTCTCTGATTTAAATTTCATGGAAAGATAAACGACACAATTCATTTGGATCAATAAGCTTTAAAGCCTTTATTCAGAATCTGAATCACTGGGAATTAAAGAGTTGACTCTTATTTTCAATGTTACATAATTGAGAGTTTCAGTTGAACTTTCAAAGTAGATCAGACACCTTTAGAACGATGCAATTTATAATATTAAAAATGATTGGGTAAATGCTTGGTGTATACCCTGTGAGATCAAGTAAACATTATAAAGGTCCTGTGATTTCACTGTTTCTTTTCTAAACTTCAACAAGTCTGAATGCAAGACATATGAGGTAACTTTTTCTGCAAATGAGCACTTTCTGAAATGCCACTCTAGGTATAATATAAAAACAAAAGGAAAAAAAAACATAAAATTGGTAGAAACCTAGAAAGTAAATCAATGACACTTCTGAAAAACTATTGTCTCCTATTCACAGTTTAAAACAGTGTCTGCTGTTGGGGCCATTTGTCAAGGGTGGTTTGACAAAAGAATATGAAATACGGGCGTGTTCACTTTGTCTTTCTTTCCACCAATTTAATTCAGTTTAGCTGACTTAAAATAATAAATGCTTGAAACAATACTTTAGATCAAGAGTGTCCAACCTTGTCACCTTTAAGACTTGTAGACATGCTAGCTGGGGAATTCTGGGAGTTGAAGGCCACAGGTCTTAAAAGTTGCCAATGTTGAACATCCCTACTTTAGAAGAATTTCCTTTACCTTGATACACTTGCAGTAAACTTGTTGACATCCACACAAATTTTAACATTCATTTTCTTGGAGAATGAAATGATTATAATGGAAGATTTCTTAATTTTTGTTTTGTAGTCATCGCTGTTCCTTAAGTGGGGAGGATTTGAACAGGCAGTGGCAAAACCCAAACCTGGATCTGCACCCCACAATTTATCATGCCAAAGGTTTGCTTCAATATTTGGCAGCTATAAAACGTTTGCCATTGGTAAGCATGCGTTTCCTTTTTTAAGAAAAAAAACACTTAAAATGTGATCTTTACATTTAAAGGATGTGCAGGTAATAGCAGTTGATACTCCCTCAACTTTAATTCTTAGTAAAAACATTGCTTAAGGAATTGCCTTCTTACCCATATTACTGGTGGTTTTAGAATTGTGCTGGAGAAAAATCAATAACAGTGAAATTAATTGCAGTAACTGTGAATATGGCAGGAACAATTCAGCTCCTATTATAGGATCATTCATCTAAGAATATAAATATTCATATATTTATCATTTTAAAAATGTGAAAGAGGTAGATATGTAAACAATCAATAATATGTACTATTTCCTGACTAGATTTTTAAATTATTTTTCTTTAAAATTAAACAAAATATGCCTTCATTAATGGTATAGAATACTTTATTGAGTTGTAAATTCACATTTAACCCCCTGAAATTATATTCTTCAAGAAATTCGTGAACTATAACTGACAGGCTTGATCTAAATTGTCTATTAAAATTCTTTTTAACATGTTAATAAAATTAATTTAAATTAATACATCCATCGGAAGATTTTATTCAAGGGTTCGTGCCACTGAATGCATCAATTTTCTAAAGGATCTTATCGCTTGTTTCTAGAATAAATGGTTATCTATCAGATATGGATTATTATATCTAAATTGCATTTTATGTTGAATGTGCACCTTTAATTTTTGAAAAATATTTTTTTATAGGTTTTTTGTGACTATCATGGTCATTCTCGCAAGAAAAATGTATTTATGTATGGCTGTAGCATCAAGGAAACAATATGGCATACTAATGTTAGTGCTGCCTCTTGTGATCTGATTGAAGACCTTGGTTATAGGGTAAGTGGATGTGTGTGCGCATGCAGGTAGATACCTGCCTAGGGTTTATGGTTTGTGTTTCTTTTATCAGTACTGTTTTCATTGAATAATAGTTTGCTAGCAGTATTGTAAACAGAGGTTAAATTCTGACTAGTATTTAAACACAATAAACTTGGGAAGATGACTAACACTCAGCTCAGAGTATTTATTTTATATTCCAGAGTTTTCATTTCAAACTGCCATATCTTCAGTACCTTAAATAATCAGATTACGATAACCAAGCAAAGACATCCCAAAGGCTAATGAATTTATAATGGCGTGATAAAATCAGTATCTAATTGCTGGGAGAGCTTGAATAGTCTGGGATAGATGAACTAACATCTGATTCAGTATACATCAATTTCACATGGAAGCAAAAGAAAAATGCAGTGTAAAGCAATAATATCAGTCTAAAATATTTTTAAAAGATTTTTTTTTTTAAAATTCAACATTGTGTAAGTCATTAATTGGATAGTGTTCATCTAGCATGGAAAGGAATTTAAGAACTAAATCCAACCAAGATTCATTCTAGTTTGGCATTTTGGCCTCACTTTGGTTAATCATATGCTTATAAGCTGGAAATGGATTCATATTTGTTTCTCTACATATGGCATTTGGATGGTTATCCTTCTACTCAGAAGTAACTTCAAGTCTTCAAGGCTAATAAGCCTGTCCTCTGTAGAATCCCCTTTTAAAGTCATCTATGTTAGTGGCCATCAGTACATCTTGTGGTAACAAATGTGCTATTTGAAGAAAAAAAGTTTTGAGAAATCTTCAAAAAGTACTATGCCATAACAAAGTCCATAGGTTTTCCAGTATCTGGACAGACTGCATGCTTTCTGATATCAGAGCTATTCCATCTTTGGTTCTGCACTCTCCATGCAGAACTGCTTTATAACTTGTACTTCCTCTTGACATTCAATATATACCTCGTCATTCAAAGGGAGAAATCTGTAGCATTCTGTAGACCTGTGACACCCAAATTTATACTTTAAGAATATACAAGCCACACAGAATTTTTCTATACTGTTTGTTGTTGCTTATTTCTGGTAGACTCTCCCTAAGATTCTGAGCCAGGCAGCCCCAGCTTTCTGTATGAGCAGCTGCAGTTTTGTCGTGGAAAAATCAAAGGAATCTACAGCACGCGTTGTAGTGTGGAGAGAGATAGGTGTTCAAAGAAGTTACACCATGGAAAGCACATTGTGTGGATGCGATCAAGGGAAATACAAGGTAAAGTAGCATTTTATATTAATGCATCTGAAGAATTAAGTTGGTACTATATAGTACTTGAATTCATTTCAAAGGAGCTATGTCGGCTCTTGCACAACATGTAATTTAATGAAAATACCCATTAATAGTTAGCATTCTTCTAACGAAGAAAACCGTTCACATATAATTCATATATAGTCTAGAATATTGAAGATGCCCTTGTGTTCATATGGTGACAACAATTATTCAACCATGGTTTCTGTTTGTCCTAAAAAGCATCCTTTGTGGTACGGCTGGTCCTCAGGTTATGATGGCAATAAGAACAGGGATTGCCATCACTAAGCGATGCAGTGTTAAATTGTGTGAAATTACATGACTGTATCACTTAACGATGGCAATTCTGAACTCTCCCAGTTGCTGCTACAATCTCAAAATGCATGGATTGTTAAGAAGAGGTGGGGGCCCTAGATAAAGAACGCAGGGGTGCAGGAGGGGAGGGGTCGAGAGCTCAAGAAGGCTGTCCAGGCTATACATGAGTCACGGGAGGCTAGGGGAGAGTTTGGGAAGACCGGTGTAGGCTTCATGAGAGGCAAAGGGGGGGGGGCTGGTGCAGGCTATGTGTGAGTCACAGGAAACCTGGGAGGACCATTGCAAGCAGCACATGAGTCATGGGAAGCCAGAGGGGGGACAGGGAAAAAACGGAGAAGTATTATGCAGTGTTGCTCGTTTGAAGTGTACATGGCAGAGTATCCGGGATTCGTATGTCATTCCGCCATTTCTGCCCACAATCTTTGTATGTTGGAGAGGATTTTAAGCATATCCAGTTATATTCACAAAGACTCCCCCTCTAGATGTTTCCATTTTGTGCAGGAAGTTGAACATATAAAAATATTGGCAGCATTTGCTACCTCTTCTTTCAGTTGCACGTTTTGAGTAAATAGTGAACTATACACTATATACGTGCAGAAAGCAAATTGCACTGAATTGTTTAACGCTGTATGTTTTCTTTTAGGGCTTACAAATCGGGACACATGAACTGAAAGAGATGGGAGCCAAATTCTGTACTGGTTTATTGCGTTTAAAAAAATTGACATCACCGCTGGAATATAATCTGCCAACTACTCTTTTGGACATTGAAAATGAATTGATTGAATCTAGTTGCAAAGTGACAAGGTAGAAAAAAATCATTTTTAAAAATTTTATTAGAGGCTTATTTGGTTGTGTTTTTTTTTAAAAGACCTATAGTGGCAGGCAGCTTTTATTGTAAATTAACTCCAAACAAGTGAATGAAATAGGTATCTGGATCCAAAAATCAAAATATTGCTTGCAAAATGTAGCCAAGAGATTACTGTATGTTGTTGTGTTTATTCCTATATGTGAAGAATGGCCAGCACCTGTGTTGTAGTAAACACACTGTTTTGGTCTAGATAGCCGAGTGTGGTCAACTACTTAAATTCTAAAATATAAATCTTGTCAGATACAATATATTTTTTTTCTATTCTTTAATCTCTTTTAATACCTCACAAGTTTTGGAGTTAGGCTTTACATTACAATGAAATCCTGAGCTAAATTTTGGTGAAATATAATGTTAGGTCAATGGTGCCAAAAATGCTTTGAAATGGAATCTCATTTTGGAGTACCTTGCTATAAGGTTTGGAGAAGAGTGGGTTCATTTATTCACTTAAAATATTTTAATGCTTTTTGTTTTGGATGCACAGCGATATGAAATTAGGTGTGTGTGTGTGTGTGTGTGTGTGTGTATTCCTTTGACTCAGGTTTGATTCCTGGTGATTGCCTAAACCTAAACCAGTCCCTTTCTTGACAAGATTTTCAGAAGTGGTTTGCCATTGCTTTCTTCCTAGGACTGAGAGACAGTGACTGGCCCAAGGTCACCCTGCTGTCTTCATGCCTAAGACAAGGTTATAATGTTAGGTCTCCCAGTTTCTAGCCTGGTGCCTTAACCACTATATCAAACTCCATCTGTGCCTTATTTTTATTTTCTCCCAATGAATAAACTTTGGAAGGGGAGGTGGAGTGGGTAGAATTGACTTTGTAATAAGCTAAACCAGCTTTTACAATAATTCCTCTTCTATAAATCTATTTTCTAAGTAAATTGTCTCTTGTAGCATGAAGAAAAAGCCTCATACTGGGAAATTGATGCTATTGAAAAAATATTTTGATTAGCGTCCAAAAATTCAGTTGTGCTTAGTCATCCCTTGTATTTTTTTTTAATTAATTGGTGCAATTCAACATAAAACATACAGTCGTGCAGGTTTTCAGTATACAAGTATATAAATGTTGACATTCCTACCCGGGGAGAAAAAAATTAATGATAGGAATAATTTGTAAATGCTGAATGATAACGGTATTAAATGGTTGCGTTTCCTGTGAATTCCATTCCATTTTAATTAACCAGAGTGTTTAATATGTTTACTGTAGCCCCACTACTTACGTTCTAGAAGAAGATGAACCTCGCTTCCTTGAAGAGGTGGACTATAGCGCTGAGAGCAATGATGAGCCAGATATTGACTTGGCAAATAATGCTGGAGACTATGAGCCTTGTCTTCATGAAGATGGACTCTCTGACTCTGAAATTCCGAGGATACATTTGCCTTGAGACATTCTTGGCACATGAAAGTGCAAACTACTGTGGCTTATTTAAAAGGAACATGGTGGGTTATTTCATCTTGGGGTTTTGCTAAAGCAGATAAACTGCAGTCAACCCAGTTTGAAAACAATAAATGCTTCTGGCTTTTAAAACAGTTGGCATTTGTTTTATTTGAGCAATTTAATTTTCATCTTAGCATTGAAATTAATTTGTCCCTGGATGCCTGCTACTTAACGATGCATGGCTTTTTGCTTTCGTCCACATAATCAGTAAAATAAAAGAAGTAATTTCTAAGCTTAATTAATTGGCAAATCAGGGAGTAGGAGTTAACCTTATTCTTCTAGCACAAAATTCACATATGGTTTTATTAGAAAGATTTTGCATTTGTGTGTGGGGTTCTAATTCTGTTTTTTGTTTTGTTTTTGTTTGTTTGTTGGGTGTAACACAAGGTTTTCTTTGAATTAATTTATTTTGTACTGCAGAGATGAAAAATAGATGTTCACATGGATACATATTTTAAGCCTTAGATTACATTGACATGGCTTTGCTACAGCCTTAATTTAAAATTGGCAATATCCACATTTATAGTTGAGGAACGAACTATACCTGCAGAAAGATTTTATGTACAGAGTAACATTTTGAGAGTGGAAAGTCTCACATCAGCTGTGCTTGCAGCTTTTTCTCCTGTACAGTTTTAGGTGTCATAATATTTCTCTGTGTGAAAATACTCCACAGAAACACACAGAACAGAGAATTAGGCATGGATCTTTCCTTCCTGAAATGCAGGACATTTTTTTTTCCCTGTGTGAAGGAAAGTCAGTTATGTATTTCTCAACCTACGTTTTAAGGTGGTATCATCCATCAGCTTTTTGTGAAAAAATAAGCCTCATGCTGATCATAAAGTATATATTTATGTTAACACTTATTACCTAAAACTCATAACCAAATTCTTTCTGAGGTTCATGCAAAGCTTGGAGAAAATAGATGTTCTTTGTAAGCATAACAATTTCATTGTATGTATATTTCGTGATACGAATTCTAGATTCTATTCCATATTTAATGTAACCAATTTGAGCTCAGAGTGCTCTGGATACCAAGCATATACTTTATATATATATAAAGCAACTTCCACCCAAATGGACACCATTATTCTTCCACAATCCACAATAATATATAT
>JANHFL010005104.1:60254-70408 GCA_032468155.1 Oxyrhabdium leporinum
GAGATTTTTACACTTATTTTATCTTGTAATTTGATCTATTGAAAAATCTTTCAAATCTAACACCTTGAAAAAAGTATCCCCCCCCCCCGCCCCAGGAAAAACAATTGTTCAATAACTACCAGTGATAAAACCACGGCTTCAGATACCAGATAGGGCAGGTTTTAGATTAAAGTTTTGAAGTTCTACTATATTATAGAACCTGGAAATAATCAAATTTAGTCATTGGGCAGCAAGATCTTACACTGAATGAGGCTGTTATACCATGGGGCCAATCCATTCTTTCAGATCAGTATGAAACCCTACTGAGTTGGCTTTGATTTTGTGTACCTAGTGTAACAGCACTCCAAATCAGAGGTCTCCAAACTTAGCAATTTTAAGACTTCTGGACTTCCAACTCCCAGCCATGAAGAGACATAATTCTCATTAGAATATAACTGTAGTTTTGCATCTCTGAGATACTTTGTAAGCGTAAACTTGCTCCTCTTCCAGAATTATGCACTGATTTATCATCTACACTAGGTGGCAGTCTTGTCCTATGTGTTCCTTCTCACCAGCAAGTTCAGATTTTCTTTGAGGACAATGGGATAATAAGAGCCTACAAGCCCCGCAGCATTTAAAGCAACCTTCCTCAATCTGTGCGTCGTTAAATTATGTGAATTTTAGCTTCCAGAATTATTGTGCCTATGCTGTCTAGAGAATTTCAGAAGATGATTTTGGTAAATCCATAAGAGTTTGAGTTATAGGTTCTCTATACAGGATCCTAAAAAGAATGAGAAAATAGTCTTTGAGAGATAGAAGCAAAGAAATGTCTGCATTTTATGATGTTTATGTCCAAAGACAGAGTATGCATTGTTCTGTGTAAAAGGAGAGGAGGGGGAGGGCAAGAGAGAGAACCTTTCTGAAGTAAGGATAATCTGGATTTTTAAAAACATATTCTATTATTTTGCATATGGCATTTTGTGGAAATTGTGTGCATGCATTTCATTGATTCAACTTTCTATGTGTATCTCGCCCATTTTGTATCCAAATCGGTGGAATGGGCTGAGCGGAGAGAGAAAGGTTGGCCCAGTTAGCTCTGTAATCAAGTGGAAACTTGAAAACTGAACCTCCCTCCAATTCATATACCCACACAAACACCCATAGACATATTGCTGTATGTGCAATATGCAAGTAAGTACCTCAACCATCACACACATTTTTATATTTTTACTCTATACGGCAGCTATGAGCAACTATGGCAACTTTATGACCTGTGGACATCAAGTCCCAGAATTCCTGAGCCAGCCATTTTTTTCTAAATTTTCTCAAACTTGGCAACTTTACTGAGGAATTCTTGAAACTAAAGTCCACTGATCTTAAAGTTGCAAAGTTTGACTATCACGCGTATAAATAAAACAGTGATTTTGTGATCTATTGGTAAAGTAATTTGTAACTTAACAAGTTATCTCCAGAACTTCTTCATTGGGACAGTTTGATCTCTTTTTGTGTGTGATGTGTGCAATTCTCCTTCAATCTTTGATAGTGCTCTGTCACCTGGAATTAGGACATCATCTGTGGTTAGGGAGACTTACAATTCACTAAAGCAAATGTGTGAGTACATACAAGGACAGATGCATGTGATCAGCATCTCACAATTCTGCTGTTTAGGCAGCACCAATAAAAGCAAGCACCAAGTAAAGAACATTTTCTGAGGTAACATCATAAAGTATTTTGTGTTTCTTTTCTTTTTCTTTTTAATTGCAAGGGAAGTGAGAAAAGGAGACTTTGGAGAGAATGTTTTTTTGAAGATGGATAAGGAATCAGTTTTATAGAGATGGATTATATTTAAAGATGGCTAAGAAGCCAGTTCTGCTTATGACATTAAGGCTAGAAACCAGGAGATTGTGAATTCTAGAGCCACTTTGGGCATAAAGGCAGTTGGGTGACCTTGGGCCAATCACTTTCTCTCAACCCTAGGAAAGAGGCAGTGGTAACCGCCCTTGAAAAACCTTGTCAGGAAAACTGAAAGGACTTGTCCAGCAGTCTCCGAAAATCGGACACAATTTATAGAAGAAGAAGAAGAAGAAAAGAAGGAAGCAGTAGAACAAAATATAGCAACCTTCATCTGTGTCCTACTTGCTGTGGTTTCTATAGTTACTTCAGATGAATTTCTACTGCTGGTTAAGAGTCTGCTTCAAAATCGATAGGTTTAAATGGCTATCAACCAGGTTCTCAGTTGAGAAAAGAGCACGAGGGTGGTCTTTGTATCATATTAGCAAATCAGAAACCCATAGGCTTAGTTGCTTCCCAGGTTCTATATACTATACTGGAAGATTTCAAATTGCATGTAAAATAAAGTATTGATTACATTGTGCGAGAATTATGGAGAGAATCTTCTTGGTAATTGGAAGTAGGGAAGTGCACCAATTACAAGATATAGATTAGAAAACAATTTGGTGATCTGGAAAACAGTATGACTGGAATAAAAAAAAATTCAGAAGCTGCTCAGGTCATTGCAAAGCTGCTTAAGAATTTGTGAATGGCATTTTTCCTCCTCCAAATCCTTTAATAAAACTGAATTCAATCAAATAACTCTTTGACTTTTTAAAGAGAAAAAAAAGTTAGCAAAGTGAAGGCATTATGTTGTGCTTCTGATGCTAGAAAAAATATTTTTAAAACAAATTAAAACCCTTATACTTATTTTTTTAACCAGTTTTGATAAAATGTACTTGTGAGTGGAGTGAGGAGTGAAGGATTTGAAGATATAAGCAGCAAGGAAAAAGCTATCGGTCCCATTTCTCACAGATAGGAGTTCCTGATGTATCTGAATCTAGTTATTACTTAAAGGTTTAATTTTTAACTTTCAATTGCTTCTTCAGTTTTATTTTCTCTAATTCCATTAACTAATTCCATATTTTATAACTGTTCTGACCATTTTTAAATGGTCTGACCAGTTGTATGATATTTAACATTTATATTTAGCCCTGCTCTTTAGTATCTGGACTGGGTACTAGGTCGCCACAACATTTTAAAAAAGTCAACAAAAAGCTAGGTGGAAGTTCCTAAATTCCTCATTAAGTAGTGAAGACTTACTAAATCAAGGTGGTTTTAATGGACTTCAAAATGCCAGAATAGAAAGGGAGGGATACGCTTCTGTGGACAGCATATTCCACTATGGAAGAAAGAACTGAAATAGCCTGTTTCTGGTCCCTCCTATCATGCCTTTCATGGAAATAATCAATCTTTCATTACAGTCACAGACCAGAATTAAAAATTTAAACATTAAAATAAAGCAGAAGAGAACAAGACATAATACCAGTAGTACAGACATAATACCAGTAGTACAGTTAGTGGTGAGGTCATTGATGGGTGACTAAAATCTGCCTAATTTTATCAGCAGTATAACAGAATTTAGCTAGGTTTGTTCCTGTCTTCCTAATTTGCCCTACGGTATTAATGTTAACTGGTTATTGTCGTTGTGCAATTAACTGGAAACTCTTGTACTTTTTCAAATACTTTGCTAATATAAAAACAATAAAATGGAAGTGCTATTAATGGTTTCAAGTACTCATTATCTCTTCTTTTAGCAAATTCAAGTGGCAGAGTGCCAACAAAATCAGAGTCGGTAAGATTGCTGTGGACGAGAAGTAGGTATCAATATGCTATGAAGAAAATAGATGTTTGTAGAAGAACAAAAAAAATAAACAAATTCAATATAAATACCAGACATAAAAATACTAACTCCTAAGGATTCGATTGCTTCAAGAACTATGGAATATTAAGACTTGAAACAAAAAGACAAACATTTGGTCAAGGAAGTATACTTTGCAAAAAAATAGTTCAAGGAGCACAAAGCAGGTAATATTAACCCCACTATCGCTTTGCTTTCCATAGAATCACAGGGCTGGAAGGGACTTTGGAGGTTGTTTAGCCCAACCCCCTATCCATGGCAAACGTTCTTATACCATTTTGAACAAACAGTTGTCCAACTTTTTCTTGAAAACCTCCAGTAATGGAGCACCCACAATTCCGGAGACAGGCTGATGGGCTGTTCCATTGATTCCAGTTGATATTAAACTCTGGAGGCCTGGTGTGTTGACTCTTGCAATGTGTCCTACATGGGGAGGCTCTTGAAGATCACCGGGAAGATGCAGATGTCCAGAATGCAATGATGCAAACAGTGGTGGGCAACTGCACTGGCTAGTTAACTTCTTGGTGCAATCAAGGTGCTGATTATTGCCTATAAAGCCCTTCATGGCATAGAGGTTGACTATCTAAGGGACTGCTTATCTCTGAATGTTTTTGCCTGCTCTGTAAAATTGGACAAAGTGGGCATGTTCCAAGTCCCACAGATTAAATGATGAGATTCAGAAAGTGCATCTTCTGTATCCTGGGAATAGCATCTCCCGAGAGATGCTTAGTGCCTGGCCCTTGCAACTGTTATTAAAAAGTCTTTGCAGACCTGACTTTTCCCACAGGTTTTGAGTTTGGGTGAATGGTGCACCTCTTTTAGTATTTTTATGTTATTTAATTTTGTTCTTCTTAGATGTACATTGTTCTTTTTTCATTGTTTTGGTTTCTATATTTTAGTGATGCCTTAACTCTTATGGTTGGTTAGCCCTTTAAATGTAACAAACAACAAACCTTTGAAGAGTAATGAGCAGCCCCCTCCTCACTTCTCTGAGCCCTGCTAGTAAATCCTTGCATTTGCTTTGGGTATGATACTTTTATTTGCACTGGGGAGCCCTATGGTCAATTAGACTAAGACAGCTACTTCAGGTAACAGATACTTGGGAACAGTGAGTAATGAAAAAAGTGGTAGGGAGGTACAGTATAATTTATACAGCATGCTCAGTTCTTCCTAAGTCCAAACCTTATTACCCTCTGCTTTTTGCATGTTAATTAAGGGAGGATAATAATGACCTACTCAGTTGCCAGTCCATTGAGTTTTTGTTCAACTTAAAGATGGGGAGAGAGAAAGAGAGAGAAAGAGAGAGGGGGGGGGAGAGAGAGAGAAAGAGAGAGAGAGAGAGAATCTTGTTCTTCGCTTAGGCAGCAAACTATCATAGGTTGGATTTGCCTCTGGAACATTTTGTTTTTGAAATGAACATGCAGCAAAAAGGGGATGATGCTTATTTGTGGTTGAAATAAATAGTAGTGGTTTACACACAGGATGAGATTGGCTGAAAGGCAAGAAAGTCAAAAATCCCAACTGTGTTTTTACATGATTGTTAATCACAGCAGTCGAGAGCTCATTAAGAGATATTTCCACTAGGTGCTGAATTTTTTAACTTAAGTTTCTGTATTCTTGATTAGCAATTGCTTTCAGAACTGGCAGCAAATTACACAGCAAATTATCAGCAGCCCCTGGAGAGATTAATCTTACTTTGTCCATGCGTGTTTGAGATGATGGATGTTAACTGGGTACCAGACAAAATGACAGAGATTTATAGGCATCAGGCCACCTGGGACATAGTGTCTGGATTCATTCATCATGTTGAGTTATGTTCATATTGCTCTCTAAACAAGGCTTACAAGCCACAATGGTTGGGATGGCACCTAGCTTAAATGAAAACTAAATGAACTAGGTGATGACATAGTATGATACATGAATTTCATAGTTTTTGGTTTATGCATACTTCTGCAGCCACCATTCTAGGAATATAAATTTGAGACTTTGTGGGTCCAGTTACTATTCTTGTGAGCTTATATTGTAGCAAAATCAAGCATACCTAAAGCACCAGAAAACTGTAAGATCTATTTATTGAAAATATGCATGTCGTCCATTTAAGAAGAATCATGCTGTAGAGTTGCAAGATGTGCCCAGGTTTGATTGAAGGAACAATGATCAGCTGACCTCAGACTTTATATTGAAACTTTTCCATTGTCTTTACTCTATAGTATTGAATACTTTTCATGGATATCTTTAAACAGTGTATTTTCTCCTTTGAATTCCTTTGAATTGTTTCTGAATTCCATAACCCTTTCCATCTTCAGCTATCAAGTACTGTGGTATATACAAAAATATGTTCTGAACTGTGGAGATGATACATTATTTTCTCCACAACATAAACTTAAGAGCATCACATGAAGATTCCCCAATAGGTGGCACATCCATACAAAGAAGAGGATCTGAATAAGCTATGGCCTTTCTGAAGCAGCATCATCATCTATTATTTCTTTCTTTCATTCTCTCTCAGTTTAGAAAATCAGCATCATCTAGAGAGAGACACAAGGTCAGTTGAATCACAAGTTGCTTCACTAAAAAGAATCCAGGCAATACCATTCTGTGCCTTGACAGCTTGTTGTTGTAAATTGTCCTCCGTGTCAGCTTCACAAATTTTCCTCCTTCAAACATACATGGACATTAGATTACAGAAATGTAGTAGACATGGGCACTTTAAGAACCATACAATCCAGAAGTGGTGGGGCCACAAAAAGGCCAGGTTGTGCCAGCCTACTTAAAACTTTAATAGCCTGCTACACTTTGCTGGAGTTAATAGCTTTTCCTGTGCAGCAATATGCCAACTTGGAACTCGTGCTCTATGCTGTCCAAGGTCCTGATGTTTTATTGCCTTGTAATAGTCTTGACCTTCTGTGACTGTGACACATAATATCTTGCAGCTTACTCACATCTTAGACCAAGCTATGGTGTACCTTAACCATGAGCAGAATGGAATGGTATAATTCACACATAATACTAAACCAGACACACTAATTTTCACAATTTTCATACTAATTTTTGACTGGGCTAACAAATTGCAGAGTCAAAAAATCAAATAATATTATTGCTTAAAGTGATGTGTCAAGGTCCTCTCTAAGTGTTTGTGCTTTTGCTCAATGAAAACCAGGATGCTACTCTAGTAGGAAAACATCCTTGTAGTGCCCCAAATATAAGTAGTTTCTTACTTTGTGAGTTTATTTCAACTCACAATGTAAGTTGAGTTGAAGTGAACTCATGTAAGACTTAAGAGACTGAACCTGGAATCATTTGCATAGAGACATATACTTTAGTGATGAGTTACAACTTTTTCCAACCTCATACCACAATTTAATTTGGCCTCACAAAGTGAGCCGGTTCTATGAATGATCTAATTGAAAGAAAAATAAAATTTGTTGAAAACTTTTCATTGGAGAGTGTGGTTAATGAATTTATTTGCCTTAATGAAATTATATTGTTAACTGTGGGAAGGAGACAGCAAGTCATGAATGGAAAGAGTGGCAAGGTTATGATTTCTTTCATCAATATTAAAATCATATGAAAACTGAGTTGTGGCTAGGTTCAAAATTCTTCAATTTACTTGTGGGCAGAGAAATTGGGAGGAACATTTTAATAAGCATACTCTGGCATCTGTGTATAGTTTAAATCTCCAACAGTTTACAAGAAATGGAGGAAAGAATGCACTGGACTTGATAGAGATTTGTTTTGAAGATGATATATAGTTAAATAGTCCTGACTCTTTTACTAAAAAGAAGTGATTTTTATAGCTCTAATACTTAAAGGTAAACTAAGTCATGAGTCCTGTATCGTGGCTTCTGTTACTCAAATAGTCCCATTTTCTGCCACATTCATCCACATAGTATTTTTCTCCAACCATATCCACAGGCAACCAAATCATTTTCAGAAGTTACATATTTACAATCTTTTTGCATTTTTAGACTATGGGTTTCAGCACATTCTCCACATCTATCTAAAAGTCCCCTTAAATGGGTCAGCTGACACCTTTTATCCTGAGTTAGCAATATGAATGAATGAAATATTACAGAAGTACATTACAGAAACATTATAGAAATATTAAATTATGAAACATTACAGAATTAGGAACTGGGATGGGGGTTTACTTTGTTCAAAATTTTGTATTGGAACTGCATACCTAAACCTACATAGAAGATACAGCACTATTTATTACATTGTTCAAGTTCTTGTTAACCTAAGCAGCAAGTCTAATGCACAGAGAAACCTAATTTCTGTTATGAAACTTGTGTTCTTCATGCAATCAAACAACTATAAAAAGAAGGTTGCTTCAGGTTGTATCCATGTTGAAAACAGAGCATAAATGTTTAATGCTCAATATACACTGAGGCTGGGGTGAAACACGTGGCATCAAATGGGATCAGATTTGGTTTAGACATAATATAGATAAGGCCAGTGCAAGTTTTTTTGAGGATGTGGATGCTAAGTCCATGCATAGACTTCACCCCTCCATTCCTGTATATAACTCCTATGTATAATTAACATAGAAATGGAATAATAGGACACTATTTTTGTGATAAATGTTACTGTTTTCCCATATATCCCACAATCTTGTTTTCAAGGACCTTAAGACTAATTTTAGATGATACAATGGTGTGCTTGTTTACATTGATCAGGAGGATCTGCGTGCAAATAGATTCTTAAACACTTTTGAAATTCATCAGATTTTATGCTCCTCCATAAATACTAGAATGGAAAAGCTGGAATTTACCAGCCCAACTTTGTTCTAGTCAGGAATCTATTCTTACAGCTTTTAAGAATCCAACTAAGATTGAGGGACTTGGAGAATTTGGCAGTCAAAACCAGGAACAACCAAAGAACATTTGGACCAGCCAAACATAGTATATTACCAGCTGAAACTGGTACCGTGATAAGGACCCATTCTTCAGAAGCAGCATATACTATGAATTCACAGATTAGCAAATGACATACAGAAAGACTGGAATAATGTGATTTTTTAATTGATTGTGTGCCATCAAATTGGTGGCAACTCCTGGCAAGTATACAAACAGACCTTTTCATGATGGCCTGTTACTAACCTTCAGGTCTTCCAACAGATGACCCTTGCCCCTATAACTGAGTCCATCCACCTTGCTGCTAGTTATCCTCTTTTTCTCTTTCCTTCCTCTTTTCCCAGGACTAGAACCTTCTCCACAGAGAATGATAATGTGATTGGAACATTCATCTTAAGTTAGAACTGCAACCTCTAACAACACACTTTTTAGTCCTGAGTATAAACAGCTGAAAACAGACCATACTATTTAAGTTGGGAATCAAATAAAAACCATACATAACCATACCATAACTCCTACAGTTAAAATACCCAAATTCTTTCCCCAAACCTAGCTTGTGACCCTACTGGTGTTGCATCCTCAGCCTCCTAAGTTACCCTTACTCAGGGTAGCTATTGCCCACTAAAAGGCTGTCCATTCTTACCTCAAGAAACAAGTATTCCTGTGCTGCTAGTGTTGGGTGCTGTTTTTAATGCTTGGATTGGATTTCCCTAACAGAAAAGAATATGCAGCCTTTTAATCTTACCCTGTTCCCTTCCTGTCTTCAGACACATTTGTGGCCCTTCCCATTTTTTTGTTCTGTTGGATGCATTTTTGAGACTTCTGCTGTCATCTGTCTAGCAGAAGTTGAGCTTTGCAGGAGTAAAAGCTTTTTTCTGCTTGGGAAATTCCAATAGGATTTGCTAGACGATGATGACAGTAGATTAAAAAAACACACTTTAACTAATAGCTTCAGAAAATTTCCAGTAAAAGCCACAATTCCACTTGTAGAACAACCCTTAAGTTTCCTTCATGGAGACAGACGCCACATAAATGTTTGGCAATGCCATCTATTTTCTGGTCCTGCTCCTAACCAAGGACAAAAAAGACAGAAAAGCATTGCAAATGAACAAAGCTTTCAACATTCTTTGAAATCCTCCATATTCCAAGGTTAATGCAGAAATACCAAGAAATAAGAAGCTGAGGGCATGAATGAGGTACATGACACAGGGGATATAATTTCTTTAGCTATTTCAAAATGTTGAAGCAAGAGCACAGAACACCAACCAGCATTTCCTTATCTTTACGAGGTTCTCATCGTTATCTTGACTATCTGATTTTCTACAGCAAAATGGCACTACTGATGGGTGAGTACAACGTGCAATATGTCTGGAATTCAATGTCTGTATTTCCCTAAAATCAGAGACATTTAGAATGCTTGTTTCTGGAGACCTTCACATGGATTTTACCACCTATAATTGCTAGTAGAGAATAATCAGTCTACCGCCAGGGTGAAGAACTTGGCTTAATCCATCCTAAGTCTCTCTCATAGGATGCATGAACATATATTTGTGAAACTTAAAAGTATGTTCAAGAGAAGTCCATTCAAGAAAAGTCTCTCTCTCTCTCTCTCCTTCCCTCTCCCTCCC